>BMAC01000191.1:538385-572252 GCA_014905375.1 Phtheirospermum japonicum
TAAAGAGAGGCTCAAAAATGCCCAAACATTCTGGAATGCTGGCCTAGTCTCGCGCCCGCTCGCGCCACCCGGCGCCCCGCCGCACGCCAGCCACCCGGCGCTCTCGGCAGCACCTGCTCGGCAGCGCCCGCACAAGCCCGGCAGCACTCGCCAGCACCCGCGCGCGCCTGCGCGCGGCCTCTCGCCACGTCTCGCCTGGCGCCTGCGCGCAGCCTCGCGCCTGCCCGTGCCCGCGCTCGCCATCCCGCCAACATCCGCCCAGCGCCTGCGCGCAGCGCTCGCCAGCCCTCGCCTTACCTCGCGCTCACTCGCGCCACACAGCGCCCTGCGTCGCCACCCCTCGCCAGGCTCGCCCTGGCTCGCCAACCCTCGCGCCAAGATTCGCCCAGCGCCCACGCCCAGGCCCCAGCCTGCCGGTCACCTGCGCCCAGCAGCGCCCCCTGAATTTTGGTCCTCAATGCCTTAGCCTATAAATAGAGATTTTGAACATAAAAACCCAAGAATTTCACCAAACCTCAAGGTAATTGAACCAATTAAACCAAATTAAATATAAAGTTGGCAAGAAATACGAAAAATAATAAAACAAGAAAAACGACCTAAAAATCTAACGAAAAATGACTCAAAACTACTAAAATCAATATAAAAATCTATCTGAAAATACGAAAAAAAACACAACAATTACATGCAAAACAAATGTGATATATATTTGAGCTCAAATAGTGTGTGCAATTCTGATGCAAACATTGACATTTTGCAAGATGTCCACTCACCCGAGTTTTTAAATACAATCAAGTGTTATGGGTTGCCGAATTAATTGAATCCGATTGAAAGTTTGTACTCCAATCATATTTTTACAAAATATTTATTATTCACTTGGTTTGTGAAATGGTACTAGATTGGTTGTTATGAAACTGAGTTATTTCTGGAGGAAACAATTCTCCAAGGAAGCAACGCATGTGAACTAGTACTCATCCCATGAATAATCGTAACACCATTAGATCTTAGGTTGCCTTTTAAGTTTCAATGACAACAATTTCCAGTTATCGTGTCATGTTCAATGAAAATTAATAAAAGCCAAGACAAATCTCTATCTCACGTTGGACTTTTCTTGAGAAAACCTATTTTTAGTCGTGGTCAATTGTAATTTGCAATATTAAGGGTGACCAACCAAAAGGGTTTAAAATTTTTGATTTGAGATGATGAAAACAAATGTATAATTTGTTTTTACTAATATTGTGTATAAAGGAGTATTTCATAATTTGTAATATATAATATTTTATGATTAATAATAGTTTTATTAATTATGTTCTATACAACGTTTAATTCTTCAATTTATTATTTTAATTTTTGCCTTATTCTACTTTGGTTTAAATAAGTATAACCACTTATTTATACATTATTAGTGCTTAACCCATGTGATGCACGGAACGAGTTAAAATGGATGGTGTAAATTCATTTGATGTAAGTGTAATATTATTGATTTATTAATGTAATATAATAACCTAAAATACTCAAGTCACGATTAATGGTCAACACAAGCAAATTTAAAACAAAGGACATAGATATACGCACCTCGTTTATTTATTAGTTCACCCCACAAAAAATGTTATCACAAAAATATTAATATTATCCTTAAACCCTACACCCCCAATTACTTCATCTTCTTCAACTCTCCACCACCATTCCAGCCACCGCCCATCACCGCCGTCTATTGAAGAACATAAATAAAACATGCGCACATAAATATGTTGCCGCCGCCGTGCCATTGAAGAAAGAAGAAGAAAAAAACTGCCTTGAAAAAAAGTCGTTCGAACCAAATTTTCGAACACATAATAAATGTTCAAAAAATCGATTTGAACACAAAATATAACTGCGAAAATTTATTCGTACACAAAACGCATGTTCGAAAAATTGACCTGAACGTCCCCTTTAAGGCTAAAAAAGGGTTGTTCAAAACTTTTTTTCGAACAACGTTGTATTGTTCGATCAAAAGTTCAAACACATGACATATGCTCGAGAAACCAGAGACGAACACCCTTATTTTGCATTTGTTTCCTACCCTTTGTCGCCCAGATCCATCACTTACCTTTCACCACCCATCACCGTTTTTTCTTCTCCTTGTTCGACGGTGGCAGCGATGGTGTGATGGGCAATGACAATGACAGAGTTGGAGTGGTGGTGAAGGGTTGGAGAAGATGATGTCTGTCTCTTATACACATCTAGATGTGTATAAGAGACAGGGGTGGGGGGTGGTAATTTGACATTTTTGTTATTATTTTTTTTTAAATTGGGGTGAACTCATAAATAGATGGGGTGCGTATATTCGCGCCCTAAAACAAATTAAAGGTAAATAACTCCACATTTATATATTATGAAACAACTTTTTGCAGACTACATTATACGTCAAATTATAGTTTAACTTGTTATCATCACATGACAATAGTTTCAAACTCTCCCATTTAGTTAGTCGCGAAACAATCATATTAGTCACTTTTATTACAAATAAGTTTATGTTTTTCTAATCATCGGTATCTATTGTTCAACATGTACCCCAAAGTTTATCATTAGATTATGTTATAATTCAATCACATCAATCTGTTTGAGTACAACTAAAGTACAACTGAATAATCTAGTTGTAATTTAGTCGTAATTAGTTGTACGTTTTTATTTTATATATAATTTATATCAACATAATTATACAATTATTAAATAAACCTTTAACCAATAAAAATATAATACTTGTGGTATAAATTTAAAAAAGAATATAAAATCAACTAAATAAATACAAAAAAATTGTATTAAGATTATAAATATATATTAATTAAATTAAAATTAAAAAATTCACAAAAACCATATATATTATAAATAATATAAATAAATCATAAAATAGTTTAAAATTGCATTAAAATATTATGAATTCTAAATAATTAGTTAATAATAAATAAAAAGAACTGTTATAAAATAATAAAATAAATCATAAAAGAATATGAAATATGTTTAATATATTTTATATACAAATATTTATCAAATAATAATACAAAAAACTATTAAGAAGATAGTAATAGTTTAAATAATATAAATAAATCTTATTTCACAATAATTCTATAGAATAAAATTAAAAATAATTTAAATCCTTAATAATCATTTACTAAATCCTAAAAGTAACAAAACACACTTAAAATATTATAAATAATAAAACAATCATAAAAATATGGTTTTAGTTAAATAAATATAACATATATGTTTTAATTCTAAATGGTTCTTAATAATTTATAAAATAAAATAAAATATAAATATAAATATTATAATATAATAATAAAAATATGAAATTATTTCAAAATCAGATAAAAATATAATAAGATTATCATTCATTTCTAAATATTTATTTTAAAGACGTTGAAAGAATAAATTGGCGATAGTGATAAAGTAAATCAAATAAATATATAAAATTTAATTTAAATAATTTTTTATCTATTGAAAGTTGATAATAAAATAATAACAAAGATCAGGAAGTAATAAAATAAATTTTAAAATATTTTAAAACAGAAAGTAATATACTTAATTAATATTTTATTATAAAAATTATCTCATAAATTTAAAACTTTTTTAAAAAAAAATATAAAATACTACAAAGATGAAAAAAATAAATAGCAAATAAATGAGGCATCATATTAAAATTTTAATTGAGGGCATTTGTGTTCTGTTTTATTATAGTTATAATTTTTTTAAATCAGCCCGATAATTGACTCGGGATAGCCACTGAATAATTTAACCACCAAGTTATCGAGTCAGTTGATGCACCCGATAAATAAATTAAAATTTATATATAAACTTAAGTTATACGAAAGTAATTATATAACCAAGAATCATTTATGTGTGTATTTTTAACTTTAAATACTTAAAGCCATAGTAATTAGTCAGAATTATTAATATACAAATGTTCACAAATAATTATTTAGTTAAAAGTTTTAAAATAATGTTTTGAATTCTTTATATTATGCGATTATATAATTATTTTTTTGTTCTACCCACATATAATTTTAATTTCAAGTTTTGATCAAATAATGTATAAAATTATTTACCTTTCACTTATGTTTATAATATAATTTTTTAATTTTTTTTATGAAAAAAAAAGAAATAAAAAAAGTGTCATTTTCAAGTTTGTAACACGTTCAGGGTCAAAGTTTGGGTCGTCCGAGTTTTACTTGAGTCACATATAGAAAATGGAAAGATATGAGATTTATCCTCGTATATCTTCTGGTCTGGTCAACAAATAAAATTATGGAAGAAAATATAAGTTCTTGCTACCGATTATGAGTTTTTTTTTTTTTTGCATCAATTTTTTTGGTTGTACTCGTACGATATATATTTTTTTGTTAACAAATTATTAAATAATTTTTCAAAATCAAATTATAAATTTTTATATTTTGTTATTCATTTTATTTTTTTTTCAATTTTGTTTACATTATATTATATTTCTTGTAATTTTTGATTTTTGATTTTATATTTAGTTAATAATTTTCTATAACTTAATGGTACTTTTTTGTAGCTATGAATTCATATTTAATTTTATTTTTTTAGTTTGTTTTCTATTTTTTTTGTATTTATTAAATAAATATTTAGGGCAATTCCCATATGATCCAATAGATAAATGTTTTATTCCAAATACTCTAATGAAAATATTAACTTCCTATATAATCAATTGTCTTCCCATTTAATCTAAACTAATAACAATACTACTTTACCCTTATCAATGATTTTCTTTTTTTTTTCCTTTCAATTTTTTTTCTTTATTCAACATTTAATATAACCAAAATCCATACTATTACATGACATTTTAATATCATTGTCACCAACCGGTAATGACAAATTTCACACTACACTGTGCATTTTCATACTACAGTCGGAATTCCATACTACTAATTTTTATAATCTTAATCATTATAGGAAAAATATCACAATACGCCGTGATATTTCATACTATATTATGTAATTGTTTTATGAAATATGTCACACTAAAATACAACATTATTTTTCACAATTTTATATTTTTTAATTTCAATTTCACGGTATATATGAAATTCAAAATGATATTGTGAATTTCATACTAAAGTTTCACAAAATAAATAAAATTTCTTACTATTATATTTTAAATTCATTCTACTATTATTAAATTACATACTATTATATTTTAAAATTCGTACTACCATTATCAAATTCACAACTCTACTAAAATTCAAAAAATTAATAAATATACTATAACATTTTAAAATTAATAATACTACTATCAATTTACATACTAACCCTACCAGATTACAAACTACATTATGCAATTTTTTTTCAAAATTTTAGATTAGACTGTCAAGTTTTACATTAAATTGCACGAGATAATTTCATACTACACAATATCTTCAAAACAAAAATACATACTGCAACGAGCATAACTTCATACTACTCATTACACATGAAGCAAATAATTCCATACGCCATTATTATTATTATTATTATTTTAGGTGTAGGGGTAGTTTTGATAATTTAAGTTGTAATTTTGATTAAATGGGATAGATTTGACTAAATGGGATAAAAAAAATTCATTAGAGTATTTGGCAATTAATGGTAATGGGAGTGTAGTACATGAGAATTTTTCCTAAATATTTATAGTTTAATTATAAGTTCTTATATTTTATTTATAATAAAAACAAATTATTTGATATCATTTGACATATTTATATTTTTGATTTACTTTTTCAGGTTTTGAAGATTTATAAACTAATTATTTAGATTTATTTATAGATTATATATTATATATTTATATTTTATTTTTCAGATTTCGTATATATATACACACACACACACATAATATTTTTGTAGTTGATATTATTTTTTCTATTTTATTTTATATTTTTATCAATTCTATTTTTTATTTTTAGATTTATTTAATAAATTTATAAAATCTAATTATGAGTTTTTTGAGTTAATTTAAATTATTTTATGAATTCTCTCTTTAATTTTATTTGATTATTGAATTTTTGGTTTTTTTTTCATATTTACAATAAATATATATAATTTAATTATAAGTTCTTATATTTTCATCTATATGATTTTATTAATATTTTTAATTTTATTTTACAACATTTGAAAATATTTATATTTTACTTTTGCTTTTTGGGTTTTAAAATTTCTTAACTAATTATTTACATATATTTATATATTTATTTTAAATATTTTTTTATATTTTATATTTTCTTCAAAATTATATATATATATATATATATATATATATTTTATTTTTCTCAATTTTACTTATAATTATACATTAATTTTCTATATATTTAGTATTTTCTTTACATAAATCATAATTTTTAAAAGAATATTTACATAAATAATTATATTAATAATAAATATGTATATTACAAATAGTAAGTAAAATGAGCGAAAAAATTTTAAGAAATATTTTTAGAAACGTTAGTTTTCTTATATACGTATATATAGATAAATAACTCAATATAAAAATAATATTTAAAAAATTGATAATTACGTACAGGTGTAATACTAGTGAATTCAATATATTAGTAATAATTCAATGAAATTGGATAAGTTTAAGGGGGAGAGAGAGATATTGGGCATTTTGAGTTTTTTTCCTTTTCTTCTTGGATAGCTGGATTTGAGCAATCTAAGAGAAGCCAACTGTAAAAGAAAATTCCATTAATCAACCCAAAAATAGGATTGCAATAATGAACTCAAATGTATGGCAATTATAATTCTCAAACACAATATAATTACTAATTTATTTTTCCACTTCCGAAATTCCAAGAAAACAAATGCCTCATGCTATGTGTGTTCTTGGCTAATTCTGAATTCAATGTTAATGAACTTTGGTTTGTGCTTTAAACAAATATGATGAATAAATTCTCATGTTTTAGCTGATATTTCTTCAACATGAAGTTTATGCGTTTATAGTTGGCTGTTTTTGGCATTTTGTTATCAAAATTTAATTATCATTATTAAATTCACACTCACACATCATCTTATTCTAGAAATAAGATAATTCGCACCGAATTCATATTCACTCACAAAAAAACAAATTGCAACAACCTAAGAAATTTGAAAACAATTTACAAAAATGGATCTCTTCAAATAAATAAATGTGTAGGTTTTACAAAAGGCCACACATTAGTTTTTGACACACCAACTTTATTAATTTTCTCCCATTCCTCTCTTCTTGACAGGTTTGCATCCTACTCATACTTTTATTAGGGCAACAAACCAATATTGCCTCTCTCTCTCTCAATTTCTATTGTCACACTCAAAAATGTCATAAACCATTTCAATCACCTAATCAGAACATTGTTTTTCCTCCCCAAATCCAAGAATACCATTAATTTAGGTCCTTAGAGGAAAATAAAATTAAATCTTTCTATCCCTCTCTAAAAAAAAGTCACCATTTTTTCAGCATATACCAAAAATTCAAAAACTCTTCCCTCACTTCTGTGTTTTTTGCCCACCATTTTTCTCTGGCATAAACTCAATCTTCAAGTCCAGTTCTGCTAAGAAAGGGAAATCAAAAAACCCTAATACAATTCAAATTCTCTATACCGTCTTCGTTTCTCTCTCCTCCCTCCCTCTCACACACACACATACACACACAATTCAATTTCACCGAAAGAGTAATGCCCGTGCACTCGTCATGAATTAATGAATCGTTTTCCCGTAAAGGGTTTCTGGAAAAATCACTTTATTCATCCACGAACCCGAATTTTATGACTTTTTATTTACTTATTTATTTCTTTTTTCCTTTTTTGCTGTTTGCTGCTATGTGCCAATGACTTAAAATAATAAACAGCAGGTTGCTTGAGCTTTTTTTTTTTTCTCTGCATTGACTACAATTTTGCTTCAGAATTTACTTCAATCCAATAGCTCCAGCAATGTCAGACGACATGATTTTACATTTCTCCTCAAATTCTTCAAATCAATCGGATCAATCCTCAAAGATCGCGAAACTCGAGGCCCGATTGGTCGGCAGGCCGTCGTCTGCAGTTGCTTCGCAGCCCCAAGCCCAGGCCCAGCTGAGTTCATGGTCTGCCCCTTCCAAATATGGAGCCGCCCCGGATAATCTGCCTGAGTCTCTGATCGATAGCGATGATTCTGACGATGATGTGAGTATTTGGGAAATTGGTTGTTCTTGTTTGTTCACAATTTCGCTTTTGCTCCATTCATTGAATTGTTGTAGCATTTATTACCTCCTCCAGCTAACCGAATACTTAATTCTGAATTTCTTGCATGCATTTATGACAAATATTGTGTGGTGAATGATATGCTTAAGGTGCTTGGTTCATTAATGGAATGTGTGATGAAATGGCGCAAAGAAGGAATGATGGTTGTATATGGTTGTTTCGTGTTGCTTAATGTTTGTTAATCACACGTCGTGCGTTGAAACCGATTGATTATTTTATGTGACTATTATTATTATTATTATTATTTGGATATTATTAAATGTGATCTTGAACTTAGAAGGTAAGGATATCAAAGCATGTCGAAACTGACGTTTAGAAAGTTGGTGTGACATATACGTGGTTTTAATTAGTGCCTGTAATTAGAAAAGATTGTTTTAATTAATAATGTTTGTCCTGAATATATGGTAGATATTGACTTTGTAGTGTGATTTACTTGTGAAATCTTTTTCTTATGTGATGAGATAGTTAATGTTTTTTTTTTTTGTCTCTTGAAGATGGAAATTGTTTGTGATATACTGATATTGAATTTGGAAGATATTTATTGTTACTTTTGTTTAGTCTCCTGACGATAAGTTTATTGTTTGTGTCTTGCCATGTATGAGAACCTTTGTCCCTAAGAAATGACACATTGAATTATGGAGTTTCCAAGTTATGGGCTCTATTGAAAAAGATGCATTTTGTTAGTGTGAGTAATACTTATCAAATGCTTTATGTTCTTCGTAACTTGAGAGTCTCATGCATGCACAGTCTCAGTATCATTCATCTTTTGGTGTGAGATTGTTCGTTCATGTTTCTCTCTGCCTAGAGCCGCATATCGTTCGTGCTTCCTCTTTGTATTGGCAATCTCATCGGCCCTTTGGTGTTGCATGCCCAAAAGCTTTCACTTAGTCTGTTGACAACCACAACGAATTCAGACTTGAACTAGCCAGATTTTACTTTTGAAAAAGAGTTAAAATGAAGTGATCAAGCAAACGTTGCGATTACATTATGGATTGTTTTTGAAGATTTTGTTTTCAATGTTCACGAAATGGATTTTAATTTCAGTTTTGTGGCCTCTTAAAGCACAATTGAACTTGAAAAGGATAAAGCTAAAATTGGAAATGCTTATATGGTGCGTGGTTTCGAACACGGCGGCATGCCATTTGCTCAACGTTCATGAGCTGGCATCATAGTTTTAGCTTTTTATATTTACCTTTTCTTTCTTCAAAATTCTTCTATACACTATATATGATCTCTTATCTATCCATTGGAGCTTCGGTAATAGCTAGGTTTAGAGCGAAGTTAGATTCATGCATAACTTCCATTTTGGCTAGCACGATTGTATCCATTCTTTCGTCACATAATAGTTCGAACTGGGTGAGAAGGTGATACATCAATTCTCAAAGTAGATGTTGAACGGAGTAACTAGCTTCGTTGACAATCAACATGGCAGAGGATACTTCTTATCCTTTTGTGGATGAGTAATGTTCGACTTACTTAGCAAGAAGAGAAGAGACCATGTGGAGTAATGGGGGTTAAGAGGTCATGAAACCCTTTATCTTGATGCATTCCTTTATTGATGTCGATAGAGGTAGAGTGTTCGTTGAAGATAGAAGCCAATATGATTTTCCTACCATTAATGGTGAAGCTAACTATAGATTTTATCATAGAACTAGTTTCCTTTCTCTATAGGTCACGTGAGCAATAACTTATGCCTTTCCCTTTCGTTCCTTATTGATAGGATCCAATAGCTTATGGACTTAACAATATGTTCCATTTCCAAACAAGTCTGTCAATTCATTATCCTTTGGAACAAAAATTCGTTGAGAAGCTAATCTTTCGTATCAAGCCACTCATGTAGCACATTTTGCTACAATTTCATACTTTCATAGTGCTATATGAACGCGACCGGTTTCATCAATTAAACTCAAGGTTTATTTTTGGCAAGAGTTTGTGTGGGTTGATTGCGAAGTGGAACTTCTAATTTGCATGGATCAAGAGTTAATATGCTTTGGCTCTTCTGTTTAGGACGGACTTTGTTAAAATTGATCGGAAGATGCATATTCTAATTCTTTTCCCACAAGAAGTAGTATTGGGGTATAAGGAATGTTAGTATCTTGTCACGACTTGTCATCAAAGAGATATGGCGACTCATGCGAATCAAATTAGGCATCAAATGATGTTTCCTTGATTTGATTGTGAATCAAAAGTTTTATGAATCAATTATTTTACATATAACTTGCAAAATAATAAAAACGTAGGACAGGTTATTGCTAGAATACACACCGTCCCTCCGGCCTCAAATCAGGGATCAAAACCTAAGGAATAATGAATGTAAGCAAAACGTAAAGAAAACGTGTCCCATACGTCTCTAAAAGGATCCTTTATAATAGCCAATTAGTATAGTCGGATTAAGAAAGGATTCAACTACCTTTACTTTCCCACAATCCATGATATCACATGATCATCAGTCATATATATAGCAAGGTAATTAAAATCAATTAATCTACGACCGGCATTTATTCCTTATAAAATCATATCTAGTTGCTAAAAGTTGTATTTGTCCCATCGCTAAGTTGTTGGGCTGCTATTGTTATTGTGTATAAATGTGGGTTGAATTAGCTTTTGGGGATGAGTTGTACCCAAACCCATTTAACATGGTATCAGGCACCCATGCTTGTTGTTTAGAGGCGATGCTAGTTGTGGGATCCAACCCATTTGGATTTGGCACGCCCAGTGTGAGGGCACGTGTTAAAGTTGTATTTTTCTATTTAGGACTTTCATTCTTTCACGTCACCTTTTTTTTCCCCCACACTATCCTCTTGACATACTATACTTAATTTTTGGGCTTTGAAATGTTGGAAAAAATATCTATTCACATTGCAAACTTGGCAATAATATCCATTTTTACGTATGCATGTATGCACGGTGACACGTATGCGATTGCAAATTCTTAGTTTAGATCATTATTTTTGCAGTGCGTCTCTTTTTTTCGTTCTTTCTCATTTTGACTCTTTCTCTCACTTTATGTCCCAGAATGGAGGAGCCTTTCTTATACTAGCAAACACTCAAAAGCGACGAAAGGTCGATGAAGATTGTAGCGCCGTTGGTGAACATGTTGAGGTAAACACTATATATTTCCGATTTCTTCATGTGCCTTTGTTTATTAATGAACTTCTGAGAGTTGTTATTTCTTTGTTAGGATGGTAGTATTTCAGGAAATGTACACCAGGCAGCAGCAGCTGATGCAAGGCAAAAAACCGTAGAAACAATGGACACCACCAAGGGAGGCGCGGATGTGAATAAAAGAAAACAAGGCCGTGGTCGGTCAAATTCTTCAGGTAGAGGCCGGGGTAACCGAGTTACCGATCAGGCGAGAAATCAGATAATATCTCCATCGAATGGTCAGGCCATAAACTCACATCACAAGGCACGTCGAATTTTTGAGAATTTGCCAGTGAATTTGCCTTTTTATTTATTTTGTTTCATTTACGTATAATTTGAAATTTAATTATGGAGATATTTTCCAAAACATCACTTATACATTAGAATGTGATCACATGGAGGGCGTACAAGTAAATTTACTGGACCTTTTTATTGGGCTATGTGGTGACAAATTACGTAAGAGATTTGTAGGCTTCGTGCGCATGTTAATTGTTAATCCATATTCATGGCTAATTCGGCCACTTTGAATTGGACGAGTGGACTAAAAATTGTTTCACTGTTTGGTTAATCTATTGTTGTGTTCGCCTGTTTGGTTATGCAGGATGAGTTCCTAAGAGAGCAACTTGGGCATGATAGCCACTCCTCAACAGAGGTCTCTTACTGTGTCATATTCTTTACTTTGTTAATATTTACAATCCCCCCTTAAAAAAATAAAAAATAAAAAATAAACCGAGATTTTCCAGCTATTTATTTGGTAACTTTACCTATGATTTATGAAATTAGGATGAAGCGACTTCATTACGTGCTAAGGTTGTATTAATGGGGGAGGAGCTGAAAAAATCACGTGAAGAGGCTGCCGATTATCGTAACAAGTGTGAAGGCCTTGAAAAGGTATTATTTTCTTCTTTGTTTTTTGGACTTAACAATGCCAATAGTTGAAAAGTTATACGTGTTATTGTTAAGTCACCCTTTTATAGTTTACTGCAGAATTGAGTTTCATTTGTTTGCATGTTTTGTCCTACTTGAACAGGAGGTGAAGGATTTCAAAGATTATGAGCAGCAGATGAAGCCCAAGGTCTGTTTTTTTTGTTTTTTTTTTTAGTCTGCTTACCTTTTTGGCTCGTGATTCTCATGAGATGATTATTATTAATAAAATTTTGGTGGTTCTTTCAGATGACAGTCTCATATTACTTTTAATTGTTAAAAATTAAATAAAAATCAGAAGATTGACATGATTTGTGTACTGTTATTTTGAATATATGCATGAACATTACAGATCCATGTGGCATGCTAATTATTCCGGTCTTTTGTATTTTATTGGATATTTTATCTGTATTTAAGATGGTCTTACTTGTTACTTTTTCTCTTCCTTGGATGCAGAGAATAAAAGTGCTATCTGATTTATTAATATCTGTATCAAAAGCTGAAAGACATGAGGCAAGGACGAAAGTACGCCAAGATTCTTTGAGACTGGGCAATGTTGGTGTGATCAGGTACTCATCCTATATTTATTTATTAGTTTTAGTTTTCTAATTTTTTTTAAAGGATTTATCGGTATTATTCAGTGATGTGGTTGTAGTTACAGATTCGGGGTTCATAAGAACTTAGATTTTGGTTTCATTTTCCACATTCTAGGGAAAAACCTATGGATTAGTTGTTATTTTTTTGGTCATCATAAGAAACTATTAAATCTTTATTTCGTTTTTAATGTTTATCATCTTATTTGATATGCTGTCACATTAATCATTTTTCTCCATTTTCATTTCGTTCTCAATTAATTTGGTAGAGCTGGGACGGTCATATCCGAGGCATGGGAGGATGGACAAGCGCTAAAGGATCTCAATGCTCACCTTGTATGCTCTTTCCCTGCTTCAACTTGATTTTTTCTTTTTTCTTTTAAAGACAAAATTGTCCGATCTCTCATATTTGTAGTAATTATCATTATGTCATGTATGCATAACTTTCGATAGCATTTTCCTGAATTTATGTGCTCGATTCTATGACGATTGTGATGTTTTTAGGGTAATTGCCACTCCGTACTAGCGTTTGATGTCAAAATTGTATTTATTATGCTTTTTCTCAGTGTTACTGACCATAGATTTTGTAAGATGCTTAAACATATTATTTTATTTCAGAGGAGTTTGTTGGAAACAAAGGAGGCCATTGAAAGGCAAAGAAAATCTCTGAAGAAACGCCAATCTGGTAAATGATTTCATTATATCTCTGCAAAACCTCTTTACTGATATGGTTACTATAGTGTTTTCCATTTCTTATATCTTTTGTCTTCTTTATTACCTCAAAGTTATTATTCAACCAATAAAAGAACTCAAATAGCATTGTGATCCATTCCAGATAAGAGCGACACATCTGAATCTGAGGGTGGGGTTCAAGAAGAAGACACACTCATTCAGGATGAAATATTTAAGTCTCGTCTAGCCAGCATCAAGCGTGTAAGTTTGTTTATTCTTACAAGGTATAATTACAAAAATACCCCTGAGGGTTAGCCTAATTACAATAGATCCCGACGCATATGTTTTTCTAACAAAAGTGCACCTTCAAGAGGATTCAGGAAGGGGCTATTCGTGATTTTTAAAAATAAGTGGATTTTTGTAATTAGACTAAACATCAGGGGTAGTTTTTGCAACTAACCCTTCTTGTAATTCTTCTCATTCTTGTTTCTGTATTTTCATATATTGCACCTGAAACTTTTTCTAGGAGGAGGAATCAGTAATGCGGGAAAAGGACCGTTATGAAGTGGAGAAAGGAAAACTAATTCGTGAAATGAAACGTATAAGGGACGAGGATGGCTCTCGTTTTAACAATTTTCAGATATTGAATCATCGTTATGCTCTCTTGAACCTCCTGGGCAAAGGAGGATTTAGTGAAGTTTATAAGGTCAGGGCTTTTATACTTAATTAAAAATAATTACCAAAACAACCCTCAAGGTTTGACCTAGTTACGATACAATTATATTTCAAAATGCTCATAGGCCTTAAGGTATTACATACACCCAATTGAGGGTGTAGTTTTTAAAACAGAAACAAATGTCAAGGTGGTATTTGTAATTTTGAAAGATAGCCGGGTGTTTTCTTTTTAATTAACCCTTTGTGGCTGTTAACAAATTTCCTGTAGTAATATTTAGTAAAAAAAATTGTTGCAGGCTTTTGACATGGTTGAACATAGATATGTTGCCTGTAAGCTTCATGGTTTGAACGCTCAGTGGAGTGAAGAGAAGAAGCAAAGCTATATACGACATGCAATCAGGGAATATAACATTCACAAAACATTGATTCATCATCACATCGTTCGGCTTTGGGACATTTTCGAGATTGATCATAATACATTCTGCACTGTCTTGGAGTACTGTAGTGGTATGTTTCATATGAGTATTCTATTCTCTCCATTATATCATCAATTTAATTTTTTTTTCCTGGAGAAAGTGTAAATTAAAAAACTACCCCTGATGTTTGATGTAATTATAATTATATAATTTATTATTATTTGTGATGATGAATTTTTTTCTCTTGTTTCCAGGCAAGGATCTTGATGCCGTTCTTAAAGCAACGCCTATTCTTTCAGAGAGAGAAGCTAGGATCATTATTGTCCAGATCTTTCAAGGCCTAGTTTACCTGAATAAAAGATCACAAAAGATTATTCATTACGATTTGAAGCCTGGAAATGTTTTATTTGATGAAATTGGTGTTGCTAAAGTAACGGATTTCGGCCTTAGCAAGATTGTGGAGGACGATGTTGGGTCCCAAGGCATGGAACTCACTTCCCAGGGTGCTGGAACATATTGGTGAGTTGGACTATTTAGCGTTGTTAGTCTAATAACGTACCACCTAATTTTGACTTATTATTTAATGCTCACCTGATTATATAAGTGGACACTTTGTACTATAATTTTTCCACCATGTCCATATCCACCCCCCCCCAAAAAAAAATAAAAAAATAAAAATTGTTTTTTCAGAGGAAAAATTATATTTAACACTCGATTTGATAGATCTGATTGTCTCAAGTAACAATAGGCCAATCTTGTTTGCTGTATTCGAATATGAATCACTAGTTTTACATGTGTGCATAAATAGTGCGAATTTGTGGAATATATCTGACTCTGCGAATTCAGGTATCTGCCTCCAGAATGCTTTGAGCTGAACAAGACACCTCTCATTTCCTCAAAGGTCAGTTTATATATATATATATATGTGTGTGTGTGTGTGTGTGTGTGTGTGTGTGTGGTTCTAGAAATTGATTGCAAATTGGGGATGTTGATTATAAAGGAGTGAGGAAATCCACATTTAATCTGTCACGATGCGCCGATATTTCTACATTAGGCAAAATTGCAAAATTAGTTCTGTAAATTTACGCTAGCAAAATGGTCCTTTAAAAATGTGTATTTCACAAAAGTCATGTAACTATATAAACATCTCAATTTTGGTCCTGATTTCACTGGATTTCAATCACGTGAGCTGTGCACGTGCAATTTTCAATTTTTGGTGAGAATTTGGACTAAAGTTTGGAAATTTTTTTTATAGTTACATGACTATATTCGCAAATCATGCATTTTATGGGATCACTTTGCTACCGTCCTAAAACTACAGGACCAACTTTGCAATTTCGGCTCAAAGTAATATATAAACCCTAGCTTACTTTTGCATTGCTGGAAACAGGTGGATGTTTGGTCTGCCGGCATTTTGTTATACCAAATGCTGTTCGGCAGACGGCCTTTCGGGCATGATCAGACGCAAGAGCGAATCTTGCGTGAAGACACGATCATCAAAGCCCGAAAAGTTGAGTTCCCTTCAAGACCATCTGTATCGGTTGAGGCAAAGGTAATTAATTTCGGACTTTCTTGCATTTTACTCGTGTCTTGCACAAACATTTCACACACACTGCACACATACACTACAAATTTATACTTTTCTATTTGTTCTTAAATAATAATTGAGAAAAAAGTTTAAAACTTGTAGTGGATTTCGGATCTTCACAAATCCTTTAATCAGAACACAACTTATAATTTTGAAAGATAAGTGGATTTTTTTTTTAATTTTTTTTTCTAATTAGGATAAAAATCAGGAGTAGTTATTATAAGTTATAATCTTTCCTTTATTCATTAATGACTTACTCAATTATTATTTTTTGTTTCCTGCAGGAATTTATTCGCCGTTGTTTAACGTACAACCAAGCGGACAGACCCGATGTCTTGACTATCGCTCAAGACCCTTACCTAAACTATATAAAGAAATAATACATAGAAAGTTCGCAGCAGAGGTGAATATGTAAGAGAAAGGACCATCTCAGGAATCACAAAAAACTCTGCTGAATTTTTGTATAGTGGTGAAAAGCGGTTGTGTGTGTTTTGTTGTACTCTTTTGTTTGTAGGGTGTTTCTTTTGAACTATCTTTTCAGAAACCCGTTTATTTTTCGCTCTTCTGCGGCCTTTTTTTGGCTGCAATTCTATATTTTATGTCAATCAACCACATGTTTTGTGCTAAAGAAGCATGCAAAAGGTGGTTAAGAAGAAATGCAATTTAACTATAGCTCAAAAAATGTGCTGGCTTTCTTCCTCACTATGCTACTCGTCCAAATCCGACTGTTGCAAGGTGAAGAAAATATGATAGTATAAGTTGTCTTAGAAGCTCGGAACAGATTAGTGCGCAATGTGTTCGTGTGTAAAATGTGGTGTCGTGCGTGTAGTGTGCATGAATTTTTTTATTTTTTTTATTTATTATTATTATTAATTTTTTTTTTTTTGTGTGTGTGTGTGTTAGAGACGAGAGTAAAAGGATGAATTTCAAATGACTAGGTTTTAGAAGTTATTTTAAATCTATAAAAATGAACCAAAACTGAGGAAAGATTAGAAACCCAGTTATTTAGGTCTTTTAATGAAATTGACCATGAATTTCAAATCAAACGGAGTGAAAGGGTAAATAAATACTCTCTATGTCCTGTTCTATCTATTGCATTTTAGATTTTTTTTTTTTTTGTTTTGTTTGTTTTATTTTATCTGTCATATTATTATTTTCAATGTTATTTTTTACGTTCTCATTAAGAATTAAATATTATTTTATTAATTTTATCTCTATTTTTATTATTTTATATTTTTAGTTCTTCTATTATAATCATTTGATATTTTAATTATAATATAAATTGTATTCTTAATAAAATGAGAAGAAAGGAGTTTATATTGCACTAATTCTAAACTTTATGGTTCAACTGATGCATGAAACCTTAATTAAGCTGTGCACAAGGCAAGTAACGATTTGGCGCAGACAGTGCATGTGATAGGCTTGGCCTTATTCCAAATATTGAGAGACCAAATATATAAAATAAGGCTTAGAATTTATAGTCACATCGCATGTCCACAAGGTATTTATTTATTTGGCCTATAATAATAGGGCTAATGACATGGATACCTAACATATGATATCTAATTCCAAGTTTATTACCATAGTTAAATAATTACAAAAATAACTAACCATTGTAAAAAGAATTTCATGTTTACGAGATTTTCAACCCTCCTAAATATAAGCCTTCGCTTAGAAATATACCAAAAATAATAATTTAAATGCGTTGCGTGCATATTTATTGTGTAAACAACCCAAACGTAAACTATAACGTAAAATCCCTCTAATCTCTCAATCTCAGAAGGCTTATTAATTGGAGATATTAATTGGCATGACAAATAATCGCTGGAAAATTAATGGTTACATTGAACTCGGAAAAGGGACGCATGAATATAGGGGAGAACAACTGAAGATAACACACGGAGGTCTTGGGAAAATTCGCAGAAAAAGGGCATCCGCAGGGTCCTCGAAAACGGAGAACAATGGTAAGTGCGATTTTTAGTTTATCTTATGTCTAATCTATCTGATATTTGTTTTTATGACGTATGATATATGATTTTTTTTTTACTTTATCGCTGGTTGCTAAGACGTATATGAAAGACAGTCCGAATTGAAATTTGATTATTTGTTCGAGCCTCTAAGTTTATGAGTACAACAAGAATTGAATAAGATAAACATAATAATTTTTATGGCGTTTAAGTTAAAGTAGGCAACATATTAGTTAAAAAGTTTGTCTGCGATACACAAAAACGTTTGTTGATAATGAAAAATCTGAGTTTTGTATATATTCTTTTATTGTTTCTCTGTTTGTTTGATTTTGTTTTTATTTTAACTTTTTTTTTTCAGTTAATGGCTACGACACTTATTTTGGTACATCATAATGGTGAGTGGGATCAAAATAACAACTACGTTAAATTTGAAGTTGTGGGAGTTGCGATTAACAAAGGATACAATTATGAAGATTTTTATAGGCTTATTGCAGAACAATTGAAAATTAATACGAGCGATAGAAATGTTGTGTTGAAGTATCAACTTAAGGATTCATATCCGCCGATTTCAATAGAAAATGACGCATGCTTAGAATTCTACAAGGAATTGAGGGTCAACGAACCCGATTATACGAAGTTTCCAGTGTGCACGACAATTAAGAGTTTAATCGCGATGTTGTGAGTTACATCACGGCAGCTGGAGAGGTAGCGGGCAGGTGTAAGCTAAATTCAACGAACGTGCAGCATTTGAAGGATGCGATACTGTTTCGTAGAAACTTAGCAGAATCAAGTGTATTTAAATTTGCAAACGAGGCGCGAATGAAATAGTCGATGATGTTTATTCATTCAATAAAAAATTAAGTGATACACCAGTTGACAAAAATAATGGCGTGCGTGATGACCTTGAGCACGATGACGTGAGCACGGGGCAGATGTTCAATAATGAAGAAATTTTAACACTAAAGTTCTTTGCGCTAAGCCAGAAATTCAATTTCAGGGTTATCAAGTCGTATCGTAAACAGTATTACGTAGCATGTGTAGATGAAGAATGTGGTTGGTTTGTGAGAGCTTCCTATGTTGGTAATTCTCGTGTTTTCAAGGTGCGGTCGATGAACAATACGCACACGTTCCTTTAGATAGGAGAATGAACGAGCAACGTTAAGCTACATCACAAATAGTAAGCGATTGTATTAAAAAAAGGTTATGTAGTTTGAAAACGATATATACACCAGCTGACATAATGAGAGACATGAAAGATGACTATGGGATTAATTTGAACTAAAAAAAAGCGTGGAGATCCAGACGAAAGGCCATGGCCGAGGTATGTGGGAAATAGGATGAGTCGTATAATATGGTTAATCGGTATCTCAAATTGTTGACCGAGGCGAACCCTGGGAGTTTTGTGAAGTTGCAAGCGTCGGATCCAATATCTATTTATATCGATGTACGCATCGATAAAAGGTTGGCAACATTGCAGGCCCATTGTTGTGGTAGACGGAACGTTTTTAAAGGCATCGTATGATGGAACTCTCCTAAAGGCAAGTGTGCAAGACGCGAACGCACATATTTTGCCTCTCGCATTTGCGGTAGTTGATTCTGAAAATGATTTGGCTTACGAATGGTTCTTTAGGAATCTGAGAGTAGCGATTGGGAAGAGAGACGGCATGTGCATTGTGTCGGATAGGAACGAAAGCTTGGTAAAAGCGGTGACGAAGGTTAGTTTGTGGCCGTTTATAAATACTTGAGCATTGACTATTTGAATATTGTGTGTGCGTAAGATATATATATGTATATATATAAATAATAATAATTAAGAACTAATGTACTAGTGATATATGCAACTATTTTTTGGAGTACATGATACAAGTGCTAGACCTTGATGATTATATTGACCGTGGGATGTTACAGGCATTCATCGGCAGCTTTGGTGCTTAGGAATATATCTACTAATAATACACTTTTTGAATATTGTTATTTATTGTGCGATTGTGTATGTGTATGTATATTCACATATACGTGTGTGTGTGTGTGTATACACACACACACACACACACACACATATATATATATATAGATAGATATATGGATATATATAGATAGATATATGTGTGTCTGTGATAATAATTTCGATCCAAATTTTCAGTTGTGATTATTAATAGCTAATATTTGTGTTGTTTGGCTTATGGAGTATGGACAGTGTAGAAAATAGGTAGCAGTGTTGTTTATTTGATTGTGTATTATGTTATTGATTATTACTTCGCAAAATTGCGTTGAGCAAAATTGATTCATTTAATGAACTTACGTGATGTTTTTAAAAAAGTGCTGGTTATGATGGGAAGATACTAAACATCTTTGCAGGTTTATCCCGATGTGGCACAATGTTTTTGCATGTATCACCTTGGAAATAATTTGAAACGTCACTTCAAGAACACGAACGTGGTACGTCAAACGTTCATTGCAGCTGCTACGGCGTACACTACAGATGAATTCAACATGCGGATGAATGATTTAAAAAATATTGACCATAGAATTGTCGAATACCCCGAGGGCGTCGGATTTGATAAGTGGGCTCGGGCGCATTGTCCACATAATCGATTTATGACGATGACATCTAATGCTGCAGAGTCAGTGAGCGCAGCCTTAAGGTTCGCAAGGGAGTTGCCTGTAACGACTCTCCTAGTGTGTTTGAGGGCATTGCAACAAAAGTGGAATGTTGCGAACAGTGATGAAGCAAAAGGCACTTTCACGACGTTGACTAGGACGGGGCAAGATATGATAGAAGAAAATTATAAGATGTCATTGCGTATGACGGTTAGTTCTTATTTTGTTTTTAGAATATATGTGTTTATAATATTATAACTCTTGGTGTTTATTTGTTTGATAAGTTAGGTTCAGAGAGCGAATGATAGAATATATTAGGTGTCGTTTGGTCAATCAGTTTTTGTGGTAGACTTGCAAGAGAGATCATGCACGTGAAAGTGGTTCCAAATGGATGAACTTTCGTGCGCACACGCTCTAAGCGTATTGAGAGGGCGGAATGAAGATGCGATTCCGTATTATTCGAAGTATTACTATAAGGAGTCTATGGTGGCGACGTACGTCGAGTCCGTTTATCCTGTTCGGTGTGACGGGTCATGGACACCACAAGATGTTGTCGGCGATGACATCGTTCTCCCTCCAATCAGGCGAGTAAGATCAGGTAGGCCGAAAAGGCTGCGTACACCCTCTGTAGGCGAGTACACCCAAAAAACAAAATGTGGGAGATGTAGAATAAGAGGACACAACATGAAGACTTGTAGGGGTCTTCCTTCAAATGGATAATCTATTTTTCTAAACATTCGATATGAATAAATTGTTTGTCTGATTCCAATAAGTGTGAACATAAGAATTGGTGATCGATGACTTCATGTATCTGTGCGTGTGATTGATGGATTGTTTATATGAGAAACATGGTTTGCTGTCGATGTACAGGCAAAATACAATTGATAAACAACTTGCCAATTATTATTATAGAAAACGAAGTTCTGAGATTTTCAGTGGCACTTAATACAACACTTGTATGCAAAAAATAAAATTAGAAACCCAGCAGAAAGAGTCTTCAGAATGTGAAGGTGTGACAGCTAGTTAAACAAACATGCGACTTAATAAAAAGAATTCCACGATAACAAATCGTAAACAAAAATACATACATGACCTACATATGAAGAATGAACACATACAATAAAACATTATTGAGGTAGATGTCGTGTACATCATATTCGAGAAGACTACCTTAGCGAGGTATAAACGTCCGCTGAACTCCATATATAAACTAGCAGGAAAATAAACGCATAAAAAAAAGAAAGTTCTTCATAGGTGTGCATAAGAAGATGATCCAAAAAACATAAAACTACTGGATATGTACCATGGATATACGAATTATAAAGAGAAAATGACCCCTGCTAGGTTTCATAGACAAAAGCACCAAATTTAAACATCCCCCGACGAAAATGTTGCGAACGAACCACAAAATACAGCTTAGTTTTGTGAGAAACACATTAAAAATAAAAATATAAATAGGAAACTAGTTCAGAAGATAGAAAAGGTCTTATAATTCTAGCAAGGCAGAAGAAAACACGTGCATTATTCGACAAAATATTCAATGTAGACCACTATGAACTTTATTTCATATTCCGAGCGATGATGGTTTTACGAATATTCGGTGGTAATGAGCCAGGTGACTCGTCCTCGCTACAATAGCCACTGTCAATTTTCTTCTTCCTGTGATTCCATAACAAACAAGCCACACGCTTTCGGTGGACCTCGGCGTTGAAATCATCAACTAGAATGTCGTCGTCTGATATGAAGTATTCAGCGTACGCGGCCATGTGCAACCCACAATCCCTGCAAAACATGACCAAAAAAATAATAAAAATACAAATATAAATACAGTTGGTCCAATAAAAATATATAAATTAAAAAATGACCAACATATGTTGATGGCATGAAAAAATGAGATGGATGAAATCGAAAGAGTCACCCGGGTTATTGCGTCGGTAGATTTTCGGCAATCACAACGTCAAATGGGTCTGTCTTTCTTTTCCCCTTGTATCCACCATGATGACGATCGATGTCATTTCTCAGATCATAAAAACCCACAAAATCCAAGAACAATGGCAAAAGAACAGAGTATGGTTTGACCGCTTCGGCGACAGCGCAATCAACCTCAGGCAAGTGGAGTGAATTATATGCAAAGAATAACCCATCGAGGACTGGCAGTCTGCCTAATATCCAGTGGCCTGCTTGGCTTAGTTGGATATGAATTGGAAACAATATGTAGTCTACTTCGAACCATGAAGTCCCACAAATCAATTTGTAATCGTACAAGTAGTCGATGATAGGGCTGTGTGCATTTATGATTGTGGTGTCTGATGGTTTTGATGCGTACAATTTGTACAAACTGGTGATACATTGGTCAGAAAATACATCAGTTGTTGTGAACTGATTGTGGACATCAACATCTGCGTAAAACCCAACCTTCTGCAGGTAGTAGAATATCACATCCACATGCTGGATGAGGGAAAAAATGAAACAGAGTTTATCATCATATTTATTGAATTCGTGCTGGTGATAATATAATATTATAATATCAGGACTATATATTTGGATTCTTACAGTGTCATCCCAGAACTTTCCAGGCCCATCCAGTAGGACGAACCAATTCTTTTTGGAAACCTGCACCACGTTGAAATCAAAGGGCGGCTTTATATCACCACATCTCGACCTGTAATAATGAAATCTGGAAAAGGAGAAACGGTCAGAGAAACACACTCAGTCGACTGGGTGATAAAAAAAGACCAATAATATATCTAAATAAACATATTAAACATGAAAAATAATCTGTATAATCAAAGTGTAAACCTGCATGTCAACAGTGAAGCTGCAAAAATCGTAAACAATTAAAATCCCAAACTATGAATTTACTAGGGTTGTGAAGACAATCGTAAGCACCCAGAAAAAAAATATAAAAAAGGCCCACCAATTTATTAAAAAAGGTTAAAAAGATAAGATTGAGAAACATACCCATTGCGAGTCTTTTTAGGATGAATCAGGAGCCCCTTCTGCAGCCAAGCATCAAATACATGTGCTTTATCTTCGTCCTCTAATGTACAATAGTAATCATCGAGTGGACATGATCCCTTGTCGGTGTGCTCACCAATATTCTCTTTCTGCTTATTGTTGGTGACAACCTACGTCGAAAAATGGAGCAGGTGTGTTATGAAAAAATACAAGGGTGACTTTTTATAAAATAAAACATAATAATTTATCTATAATAAATAAGCAAACCACCATTATAATTGGGTATTGTAAACATTAAAGTGGGGAAAAGGAACCTCTTTCGCCTCCTCATTAGCTGTAGCTCCTGTTGGACACTTCAACACGCTATCATTGAAACTAGTCAAGATTGCGTCGAATGATGGCCTCGACAAAGGAATTTCATTTTGCTCAGAAACTAATCTAAATTTGCTACCACCCGGTGCGCTGATGGTGTCCGTAACATCCAACACCTTCGGGTAAACATTACTTGCAAGTTAAAAATGTGATATGCATTGAAGATTAGTTAAATGAATAAAATAGAACATGAATGAAAAAATAAAAATTATAATCTATACAATTATATGTATGTAAATATATATATACATTCACACGCACACACACACACACACACACACACACACACACACATATATATATATATATATATATATATATATATATATATATATATATATATATATACACACACACACTTAGTTGTCGATGTATACTCAATCAGCGTGATTTCTTGTGATTTTTTTGACTGTTGTGTTATTGTCGACATGACTATACCGCATTATGTAAAAAATGCTAAAACATCACTTAGACATATAAAAAATATATTTTCTTTCTGATCTGCCAAAAACAAATTTTAAAAAATTATAGTAATCTACGTACACATAAAAAATGCCTCAGAAGATTTTTGTCACTCAGACCCCTGATTGTAACTTTTATTAGTAGATCCTACCCTAGTTTTGAAGAAACTTGATTTCTATAAATAAATATTAGATGTAAAACCAACAACTAAATTACAGATCATTATACATAAAACAAAATCGTCAACATATAAAAATAATCTTGTTGATCAACTATACATAAACTACATATCAATACAATTTATCAATATAAAAGCATGTAACTATCTTACTCAGATCATTGACACACAAGACAATACTCAATCTTACACATATTGATGAAATGTTCAATTATTCTTGATATTGAACATGCACTTATCATTATCATTATTTGTATGCTAATAGAATGATGTAAACATTTATTGTTCAAAAATATTGTTTTTTCAGTTGTTATTATTTTTAAAAAAACATGTCTTCATTCGTGGCATTGTTACACCTACTTAGACCCTGGACTCCATTCGGAGGCATTATCATACTACGATAGGTCATGTCAGGTTTCCAGCCGATAAACTTTGACATATCTTTTAAAAAATTTGTCTTTTTTTTTGCATAACGTAACGTGACAGGGTTCTGGCGTAAAATGAAATGCACATATAGCGTATAACGTGTTACATAATATGCTAATCAACCAAAGTGTTATGTTCAGGATCATAGCCGTTATGATTACAAAAATGAGAGCCAAAAAAACTACATGTGTGTATATGTGTACATATATATGTATATGTATAAATCAAAAATTTATATATATAATTTTGTATCATAAACAACTTGTCAAAAAGTCTAAAAAAGTTGCACAACGTAGATAACACAAATAGAACTGATTGATAATCTCACGTAATATAGAACGAAGTGTGACGTACGTTTGCGTTGTGCATTCCATCTAAAACATCGGCTTCATGAGAGATTGTGGTTTTCTTTCTAGAACTATTCACTAGTTCCTCGAACAACTGTGTAGGAACCTCAATATCGCCAGGCTCGATATCGTCAAGGGACTTTGCGTAGGAGTCCGTTAGTTCATTATCCATATCCTTAAAAAAAAAATATATATATATAGAAATGGTTATTTTATATACATTTATATGGCCAAAAAAATAAATTGAAATATTAATGAGGTATTGCTGAACTATTTATTAGATACACGGAACTTTTTCCAACCTGAGGATCGTTGCCTTTGCCGCAATCCGTGTTTGTGTTAGACAGTACCTTGAAAAAAAAAGAGATAATTTATTGCATATCATTCATTGTTATCAAAAATGAAAAAAACATAAATGCAGATTATGTCTAGTAAACACAATGAATATGAACCATAAGTTGTTACATAAATCATACCACAACTGCATTCTATATCGACTGAAGTCGAGAGATCACATCAGAAGAAAATTCCTTGAAAAGAACTTTAAGTTTTTCCTTATCGACAGCAATAAGGTTTGGTTTATGGGACAAATCATCCAACCTGCTGCTCAACTCGGTGGGTATGGATCCCGATGAAGAACTTGGTGCAGCATCACAACACAACCATTGGTTAGGACTCTTGAAGAAATCACCCAACTCCATAGTATTGTGCTCATCCCCTGTTGGAGTTATATTGTTGAACTACATCGATAAAAAGTATTAATACTTTTGAAACAAAACGTTTGGCTCCTGATGTGTGTGTTAAGTAAAGAAATGAAGTACAAACGAAGTATATGTAAAAAAAATTTATTGTTTTACCTTGCTCAATGGTAAAATAAGAAAGTTTGACTTTATGTCCTTGTTCTTTTGTTCCCCTATAGACCTCCACTTTAGCATCTTGGGTATTGACTATTGACCAACATGCATACAAGCTATGCCAGACGCATTCTCACATATCTCGTAGAACCACCACTGAATTGGCATGATGAAACCACGCAATCTGCACATTATGAAACGACTCTTCCCCTTTTGGTAGTTACACGCAACACTCTTTTCCTTCCTATAACACTGGCCCTTCAGGTGTTCAATCATGAATTTATAAACCTCCTTGCCCCAAGGATAATCGTTTGCTGCATCACTGTCTATCAAGTCGACGTAAGAACGAGCCACCAACGATGTCAACTGAGAACCAAGTAAGAAATTAACTAGAAGGTGCAGAGAAGCGATCTTGACAGAATCCTTATCGGTTGTGAAATTTTCCATGATAAATCTGTGATGGATGACTTGTCTGGTAAGGGAATTGATTTGTACTTTTTTGTACACCTTTTTGTTAACTTTTTGTGTCGCATTTGCGTGTGTTTTGTTTGCATTTACGGGTTTTGGGAGTCGTTTTGGCCTATTTTGTTAGTTTTAGGTTTTTATAGCTTTTGTGCGGTTTTTAGTAGTTTTTCGTACATTTTTACCCTTTTTCATATTTTTGGCCGTAGGATGACCAAGCGGGTCTCGCGCACGCTCAGGGCATCTCTTTCGATTCGGATTGGAATGGGAAAATCAAGGGAACACAACGTGAACGAGGAGCGACAACCGGCGGACATTTAGAGTGAAATGAGAAAACTGAGCCGGAGCAGTCGGGTGATTAGAGTAGATTTGTCCTTATTTTTATTATCTTTTTAGTTCGTTTTTATATTTGTTTTTGGTATAAGCTGGATGATTTAGGCGTAATTCCGTAATTTCATAATTCCAGCTTATTTTACCGCATTTTGATCTTAATTGATGCAATTAGGTGATGTTTCGTTGTTTTTCACCTTACAGCTAAGTAACCGGAAGAGTTTAGCGCGAAAAAGATGAAGTTCAGTGTTCAAGAGTAGAAGGACAAGCTTTCCGGTGAAACGAGTAGCAAACGATCGAGAAATGGAGACCGACGCTCAATCGCGTCGACTGACGCGACCGTCGATGCTCCGTCGACGCGAGCCATGTCAGCGAGTCATGACTGCGTCAGTCGACGCACTGCCGACGCTAGCTGCTGAAGCGTCGATGTCGACGCATTCCGTCGACGCACCTGCCAGCCGACGCGCGCACCTGCTGACCAGACCTGCCGAGCACTGCCGACCAAGACTGCCGACATCCGCCGAGCACCTGCTCGCATCAGTCGACGCTCCGTCGACGCGACGGCCCAGAAGTCAGAAATTAGGGTTTCTTGTGCGGCAAGACTTGTAAAACCTATATAAACTCCTCATATTTCGAGTTTTCAGGGGGTGCCACGACAGATACATCTATCCTAGGGTATTTTAGCATTTAATAACAATAAATCCACGTCTTATAACAAGATTTGGAGACGCGGATCAAGGATCGAAGTTCTACGCGTCTGAAACACCGATTTCGCGCTCGAGAGTCCATCTTCCCCCAAGATCAGCGTTCAAACTCCGGAATAGCTGGAGCTTTTCATTGCTTTCTTTAGTTCCAATAAGTATTTCTAAACTCTTAGATAGTCTTCTAGTTAATTGTTTAGATATATTCTTAGTTAATTCTAGTTTTAATCAGTTTAATTGTTTCTTATGCTTGGATATTGGATATTGGTTAATTTAGTTTATTTATGCGATTTAGTTTATGCTTAGTTAATGGTTCTTGGATTCGTATGATTCAATTGCTTAGAGATAGTTTCTTAAATTCATGTTTTTAGATATTATAACTAGTTCTAGTCTTCATAGCATTAAATTGATAATTTAGTCATTAATCGTAGTTGATAATTTAGTTAGAATTATTAGTTTAATTAGTATTAGTTTAATTATCGTCTTAGTTTATAATGATTGAATCAATCCATTTAAAACCCCAAATGTATATGTATGTTATTCGTAATTGAGAAAAACATCCGAAAGACCGAACAGTTGTTTCCTCGAGAGATACGACTCGAGTCAAACTCATCGCCCTATAGTTACCTCGTACACTTGCGAGCAAACTGACGTGCTTTTAAATTAATTATTAAAAACAGGGTGCACAAAAGTTTGAGTCATCGGGCCAGTCGATCGACTGGCATTTCAGTCGATTGACTGATTGTCCAGTCGATCGACTGGCATTTCAGTCGATTGACTGATTGTCCAGTCGATCGACTAGATCTCTCTGAATCGACTGGAGTACAGAAGGTTTGGAAATTTTGGGCGAAGCAGTCAATCGACTGACTTTTAGTCGATCGACTGCTCCTCAATCGATCGACTGAGTCGCAGTCCATTTCATAATTTTGACCCATTTTGATGATTTCCCCTCTGCATTTTTGTGTATATAGACCCAGCTGCTCAACCTTATCCAAACAACTCTCCTGGGTGGTTTTGGACCTGGTTCCATCTCCTCCAAGCATTTCCTTTCTTTTGCAATTCAAAACACTAGCTTAATTCTTAGCTTATATAGTTTAGTTAGCTTAGTAGTTAGTTTAGTTAGGTTAGTTTTAGTTGGCAAGTGTTGGAGAGGGTGACAATCTCCTTCACTTGTTGTTCTTTGTTGTATTAAAGATTTGGTTGCTTTTAAAGGTTATAATTTGGATTTGAAGCTTTTGGTGTTCAATAAAATTGGTAGTTTTCTTTCCCTTTACTTTTATGRRTAGRTATTGATTRHTTGTTCATGTTGTTGTGTTGTGTTTGTTAGTTGAATTTGCTTAGGGTATGTTGTTAGATTTAGTTTGTCTTGTTGTTCTTTCAATTCAATTCCTCTTGCCTTTGTTTTCTTTCAAAACTCCATGGATGTTGGTTTGAAGATTTTTACCTCTTTAGTCTAAACAAACTCTTGGGTTCTTGAAAGATGTATGAAGCTTTCCTCTTTGGTGATTTGGCTTTCTTTTCAATTTAATGCTTTTAATCAATTTCAAATGCTTTTAATTTCTCTCCATGCCTTGTCTTTTTAATTTCAAGCCTTCTTGAATTTAGTAGTTCTAATTTACTTAAGATTTTTAATTAGGTTTAATCAATGTCATTAATTAATTACTTTCAAGCAAGCTTTAATTTACATTTGATGCAACTCGTTTAGAAATTACGGGGTTAGGGTTTAAATTCGTTTAGAACCATTAATCGGAATTTGTCGAGACTCGGGATTGACAAACCCGAGAATTGGGATCGACGACCCCAACACTTGATCGACATTCGGGATTGAAAACCCCGAATTGTGGATTAAGTGCTCGGCAAAAACCGATTGATCTTGGAGACGAACCGAACACCCTAAACCCTCATTCTCTTCATTTTCATTTAAATCACTTTTAATTAAAGTCTCCTTTTAAGTTCAAGCTTTAGCATAAACATCAAAATCCACTCAATGATTAATGCTTTCCTAGTGTAGATTTAGTTTAATTGCGATTAACAAGACAGTAACTAAAAACACCGAGCGCCGATAATATCTATCCTCGAGAGACATGACTTGGGAAAGCTTATCGCTCTACAATCGACTCCGTACTATCGCGGAGATGATTTCTTAGAGTGTTAAGAAATCTTTGATCAGGAATCAAAACGTGCAAAATAATTTTTACGTACCACAAGAAATGTGTTTAATCCCAGATTTGTTGCAAGAACCCTTACACTTCAACCCAGTTATGACGGAAAACTCCTCTATCCCAAACCGCATGATTTTACCATTCAAATCAACCCACAACTCGTCGGTCCTCTGCTGGGCAATTTCCCTAAATAACAAATTGTGAACTATCTGGGATTGTACTTTGAAGTTTTGGAGTTCTAAGAACTTTCCAAAGTAAGATTACTTGAACAGTTTGCGCTGCGTCGGTGTGAGCACATGTCTGATTTCTATGATAGTAGCTTCACTGTTGAAGCTATCGACCTTGCCACCAAAGAATGGAATACCCCCTAGTAGTAGGTCCCAATCTTTTAACAAAAATATATTTAAAATGCAAAAAAATAAAAACCTAAATCATAAAAACAGCCAGAAGAAAGGTCATACAGTTCATTGTAAAATTTGTAAACAAATGGTAAACTCATAGTGTAAACTACCTGTTCCCATTTGCTGAATAACTTGATAATAGTATGATAGCCAAAACATAAACAAAATGAAAAAATATATGTTATTTTAGGGGGGAGAAGCCTTTAAATTTAGTTTCGCACAATCATAAAAGACCCGTAGTCCTCCGAATGATTCGTCTTCGTGGAGGAAATAGTAAATAAACCGTACACTCAATATGTAAACTACCGGGTGATGTTGCTCAAACATCATGATGCTGTAGTAAAACATAAACATAAACAATGTGAAATAGGTAATTGTTGTTGTTGGTAAAAAGATTTTATACACTGTTTAGGGATGTGTTCAAAAAATTCTTTTTTTTAGGAAAGATTCCTTTTATCTGAAATTCTATCTTTATTGATATATGATGAGCCGAAATGTAAGATGGAAATTTCATCTTCTATTAATTTAATCCAATATTAAGATGTGTTATTCTCCAGACTGCAATTCTACAATTAGTCTTCAAAAAAAAGTTTGTGTAATCTAAATTTCGACTCGTACATATTGGACCATTATATTGTAAATGGTTATAAACAAATAGTAAACTCAATGTGTGAACTCAATGTTCAATAATCAATAAATATATGTAGTCTACATGTTGAATGTACAGTGAAGTAACGGTGCACTCAATATGTAACGGGGCACTCAGGCCTGTCGGAATCGTGTTTGCGCGCCTTTGTTGCCTTCAAAGGTCGATCGGAGTCGCCATCACTCGACGCAAAATTCTTCCCCGACCTTTTTCGATGGGCTTTGGAGTATAGAACAAATTGATTCTCTGTTTTTTCTTTTTCTGGTGGGAGACTGAAATGGATCGTCTAGACTTATTCACATCTAACTATTTTTGTGATTCAAAATCGGAATCCGATTCCGAATCAGACTCGATTTCTACCCTTTTCCCCTTCTCCGCCAACATGGAGAATTTTTGATTCTTCAGAATTGCATTACTCCGGTGCTTTGATCTTTTGGATCGAGTTTTCAACTCCTCTGTGGATAGACTACTTTCAGGTACAACATCCATCCTCTTTTTTTTTCGCCGAATTGTTTTTCTTGGCCATTAGACAAATTAGGGTTTGGTATATATATTTTTCAAACGTCTGGGATGACTGAGGATTTACACAATCTGCAAAAATACTTCTATATCAATTCGGATTGTAAAAATAACTGGATATCTGGTATGAGATATCAGTTTTTTTAGGTTTGATTTGGGAAGATGAACAGATGAATGCGTGCAAGAGCAAGAGAATACTGACAAACATTAATTGGGAATAACGCTGATTGAGTATACCTCGGTTATACATGATCTGGAGAAATTCTTCAATATCATTTCGGATTGTAAAAGATAACAGGATATCTGGAGAAATTGATCCCTTTTCCTTTTTTTTAGGTTTGATTTGGGAAGATGAACAGATGAATGCGTGCAAGCAAGAGCATACTCACAGGCATTAATTGAGAATACGCTGAATGAGTGTTAACTTCGATTTTCTGCCATTACCATTAATAAAGTAATTCAACTTAACTTAAATAATTTTTATATATTCCAAAAATAAGTGTTTTTAATTTTAACTAGACAAATTTCTTAATGAAATTAATTCTAACTCACAACGTATAGAAGACCAGGAATTACGTAAATGTGAAAAATTAATTAACTAGAATTAAAAATGGAAAAAATAATAAATACAATATCTTCTGTCATTTTCTCACAATAATATCACACGGCACTGAAAAATAGTTGGATTTCTAAACCTTATAAAAACTCCATCAAATTCAACCTTGTGAATTATTATTATTATTATTATTATCCAGCTCCTGAATCTGCTCGAAGCGTCTTTAACAAAACCTTTGAAATTCCAGTCCACCAAATTGATTTGATTGGTACGACGACAAAAAATTGGCCGCTTATCTTTTAAATTGCAAACTAGTATTGTACCCGTGCGTTGCACGATAATTTTTTTATTTTATTTTATTTAAAATAAAAAGAATTATTTAAAATGTATTAAAATATTTAAATAAGTAATTGTATATATGTATACTTAAATTATATATATCTCTCTGTGTGTATGTATATTTCGTTAAGAACCATCACTGGTTCTCACACCAGAGATGGTTTTACCATAACTGCTCCATATATATAAAACATCTAAATATTATTTAAAGATCGAATAGTATTCAAAATGATATAACCTAATTCATAAAAAGATTGTTATTAGACGAAATATACTTTACAAATTATGATAAATTTCCTTATACATAACATTTGTAGTTTTGTTGACATGTTTATTCTCATCATCGTCGATCAATATTTGTAAACCTATACGATTGGTCACCCTTGATATAGCAACGTATAACTGACCATGGCTGAAAACAGGCTTCTTCAGGAAAATTCCAACGTGAGAGAGATATTGTCCTTGAATTTTGTTGATCATCATAACATATGACATGATCAGAGGAAATTGTCATCGTTGGAACTTGAAAGGGAACCTCGAATTGGATGGTGTGACAGTCATTCTAAGGATTAACAACAATTCACTTGCATTGCTTCCTTGAGAAATATTAGCCTATACAATATGACCGTCAAGTAAACAACTAACATTATACAACACAAGAGAATGATCGATATTTCTCAACAGCATGAGTGGAATTCTAATTTTTAGTTTTAGCTCATAGAGGCAATCCATAAGATTTAATGGTATTTAGAAACTCTAGTGAGTAAACGCCCTACAATATGTCAATGTTTGAGTCAGATTTACATGCATTATCAGAGCTAAGATATACTTCACATTCCCCCTTTAATTTTATGACATCATATATTTATTAATCAAATCGACAACATCAAGTGTTGGGGAAAAAATAGCCGACCCTCCAAATAAGCGAAACATTCAGCAGTTTTTTCAAATTGTGGATATGTGCTCGCCACAATTGACAGAACATGGTCTCCATCATCTTTCAATAATAGATAACTTAGATTTCAATTTAAACGATACCATCATTTGGTCCTCCAACTATTACATCTCCTATACTATTTATCAAGTTGAAAACATTCTTTAACTTGATACAATTGGGATTTGCATTATGATTTTGCAGCACCACATTCTTGGTCTACTTCAAAACTATGTAATGAGTCCATAAATGCAAATATTTGATCACTGTGTGAACTATGTCTGGTCTAGTACTTTTTGGAATAACCGACAAAGTTTGATGAAAATCTCTACCAAGAGTTATTATTTTGTTACCGAATGGAAGCTGTGTATTAGAATTATTTTGCAATGTCATCACGTTTTTCAAT
>BMAC01000191.1:591770-617088 GCA_014905375.1 Phtheirospermum japonicum
ATCTAGGGTTCTAAGCATAAACAAATTCAAAAGCAATTATTGAAAAACAACTACTTAATTGCATAAATTAAACTACGAAAACGAATAAAGGGTTTAGAGTACTTATTAAACTAGAAAGCGTAGTAAATTCTCCAGCTAATCCGGAGAGGCGGTTGATCTCGGTCGAAGAACGGATCACGAACGGACGGTTGGAGCTTGGCGATCCTCGAATCTTCGATCTTGATCAATTGTTGTTATCGGGATGTGGACGGTGTTGTTCTCGAGCCAAAAGATCAAATATTCAGAGTATGGGTCAGAGGTCTCTTCTTTTGGGACGGACTTAGAAGGGTTTATATAGATTTCCCTTGACTTGGAGCATAAGAAACCCTAAAATCCCGATTCTGGGGCCGTCGCATCGACTGACGCGTGCTGGCGCTCGGCGTCGGTGGCGGCCAGGGCGTGCACGTCGGCTGGGCGGGTGCGTCGACTGGGTGGGTCGACATCGACGCTTCAGCAAGTTGCGTCGACGGTGCGTCGACATCGACGCTTCAGCAAGTTGCGTCGACAGTGCGTCGACATCGGTGTGTCGACATCGGTGCGTCGACATCGACGCTTCAGCAAGTTGCGTCGACAGTGCATCGACGCTGTGTCGACTGACGTGGATCATGGCTTGCGTCGACGGAGCATCGACGGTCGCGTCAATCGACGCGGCTGCGCGTCTGCCTCCGTCTCTCTCTATCTTTTACTACTTGTTTCGCCGGAAAGCTCATTCTCCTATTCTTGAACATCGAACTTCGTCTATTATGCGCTGAACTCTTCCGGTTACTTAGCTGTAAGGTGAAAACAACGAAATATCACCTAATTCCATCAATTACGATCAAAATACGGTAAAATAAGCTGGAACTATGAAGATACGGAATTATGCTTAAATCGTCCAACTTATACCAAAAACAAATAGAAAAACAAGCTAAAATACTACTGAAAATAAGGACAAATACGTGCTAATCAACATACCACATAATTCTGGATATTCTCATAATATGAAATTTTGGCTTTGGAATACGTCATATTATCTAGATATTGAACTTTTTCTTCAACAAAATTGATTACAACAGCAAAAAAATGCTCCGCAACCCAAATTGGAACAAAAATCTGGTAGAACTCAATACACGTAAATAAAAAATAAGTTCAGAAAAATAAAATGAATCCATAATTTTTACTTAAATCATATGAACTCAAATCTGTTGATTCACCCATTGTGTTCATCCAATATTCCCAACAACCCCTCACTTTTGCAGCAAAATCTATGTCTCCCTGAACGCCACTGGCCACCTTTTCTAGATACAACTAATTACAAAATGAAAAAAAAATACAAAAAAAAATACATGTATATAGACTTACAGAATACAATGCTACTTAATAAAACTTACAGAATGTTGAGTGTGCATGTAGAAACATTTTTCGCAGTTCTTTACTCCATGTTTATTCAGCATCAAGGCCCATGCGTCAATTATAGCAGTGCTCACAAATCGACCATCATTTAACGTTGCTATAGATTCAACAGAACCGCGATGTGCAAAAGCATTTGATCCTGGCCTGTAAAAATAACTAATAGAAATGAAAATTGAAGAAAAACATCACATTTTGAGTTATTTATTTAATCACCCAAAATATTGCTTACTTACTTTTTCACATGTATGTTTTGCGGAGAAAAGCAGTAGTCAACAACATCTTTTTCCTTCCTACTCATGTTGGTAAAAAACTTGTTGTTCTTCCTCATAAATAAGCAATGAAAGTCACTGTCTTCTTTTATATGCCAATGATCATCTGTTTAAAAAAAGTCATCAAAAACACAATACTTCAAAAGACCATAAACCAATACTTCATAGTAGAAAACACAATACTTCAAAGACCATAAACCAATACTTCATAGTAGAAAACACAATACTTCAAAGACCATAAACCAATACTTCATAATAGAAAACACAATACTTCAAAGACCATAAACCAATACTTGTAAAAGAAATATTGTTAGAAAAGACTTCACCTGGAATGTCAGTTGCTTCTTGATCACTTCTCAACATTTCTGCAACTGCTGCATTCGTATCAACATCGGAAGCAAGATTATCTTCAGGCGTTAATAACTCAAAGATAGGCATAGACATACTTGTCAGTTTTTGCATCCGTATATGATTTGCCACAATTTGATCAAATATTTGTTGCACTTGTTCATTTGACCAAAACTTTTGACTTTCAGAAATATCGGGTACAGAGTCTGAACAATTCTTCTCTTGAGCATTCTGTGTCAACTTCAACAATCGTTTCCGATGAGCATGGCTGACAATACTCATGTCTCTCTTTAGAAAGAGAATTGCTTCATGAGTTTCCTACAAGTCAGACAATATAGTTAAACACAAAATATATCTGCAATATATAAAAAAAATCTTGAAGTACAAAAACTAATAATTAAAAGAACTTACATCTTGTGTTATTCTCTGAATTTCCTCATGGTCCATTTCATCACTTGGCAACTCAAATTTGATAAATCTTGTTGGTTTATCAAGCCCTTCTTTTTCACACCCATCGACCACTCATTGAAATCTCTTTTCCGCTATCCCAACTCTTTCATTATCCACCAAAACCTGTTCGTTTGTTCCAGAAACTTTTTCAGCTTCAACTTCTGACCGTTTCTGTACTACATTTGTCTCTGTCTTTGATGAAATTGGATATATGCTCAGAATCCATTCACTCTGCCCCCAACCTCCAACAGAAAGCTCTTCGCGCATTCTTTGCTTAAACTTCTCTGTCTCCAATATTGAATCAGCGGTAATGAGGATGATTCAGCGCGTCCCTTCCATTTAAGCCTATGAAAGTAAAGAATCTGGAGCACAAGTGCACAACCACTGACATTCTTTGATTGCGGGCGCTTGCGGAAGGTATCAACCCCTTTGCAAAGACGATCAAGAATATACGAACACCAGTTGTATGAAGAAATCCTTTCCACATCACTAATACACTGGAGAATCCCCCAACCCACATTTCGACCTGAGATTGGGGCCAAAAAAGAAGAAACGCTATAAATGATAAACAATCTTTGAAAGTCAGCACAACCCACATCTCCAGACTTTCCCTGAATAACATCTTTCAAAAACTCCAGATTCACATTGCTGGTAACCCCATACTTCTCTTCCCACTCAACCAATAAGCCTGTACTATCGGGCATACATTTCTTCACATCAGTCCTAACTACATCCAAACCTCCATTTGGCAACATAAACACGTCATGTATATCATCGGCTGTGACAACAAAACTGTTTTTCTCATCAATATTTAACATCTGACTACACCCATTAAATCTTTGTACAAGCCATTGTATGAGTCCCGTTTTAGTGACATCAATCCCTGCAACACTCAACATCCCTCCAAACCCAATGTCTTGCACGACTTTCATTTGTGCAAGAGTCAAACCCGAAATAACTTCACAAATGCCGTTAAGTTTACAATGAATGACAAATTCAGGATCATATCTCTTGCAAAAATAAGAAGATATAAGAAAAAGAATTGTTTACAAAAAAGAATTATTAACATAAATAACAAATATCTACTAAAAATTAATAGCAAAACTAATACACTTTTTTAAAAATAATTGTACAAACATTGCAAAACTTGTTCAAAAAAATTTAAAAAAGATAAAATTCACATTCGTTTCTTCTTTTCTATTGTTTTATTTTCTTCTTTCTTCCTCTTCATTCCAGAAGCTTTCTTTTCCTTAATCGGGGGGGCTGGAGCTTCGTTCTCTGTAATCAGGGCTAGCCTAGGGTTCATTCTCCGAAATCGAGGCTAGAGCTTCCTTCTCCACAGTCGGGCCTGCAGCTTCCTTCTCCTTTCCTGACCCTTTCTTCCTCTTCATTCCAACAACTTTCTTGAACTTGATCGGGACTGGAGATTTGTTCTCCGTAATCAGAGCTGGATCTTCTTTCTCCATAATCGGGTCTGCAGCTTCGTTCTCCATAATAGGAGATGGGGCTTTCTTCTCTATAATCAGGCGGCCTGCAGCTTCCTTCTTCTTAATTTGGACTCGAGCTTTCTTCTCCTTCCCGGGACCATTCTTCTTCTTTCCAGGATCTTTTTTCTCCTTTACCGACTCTTGTTGACTTTTTTTCGCTTGCTCTTTAGTACGCATTGTCGTCAGCGGATTGCAAAAAACCAATATTCAACATAAGAAACAGGAAATGTAAAATATAATCATATAAGTTTCATTAGCATTCATAGAAACAATGCAGAACATAGCACATATCACCATTCAAATAATTATACACCTTTGTCTTGCATATCACCACATATCATAGAGGAAAAGCATTATATAGGAAACTTAAAACCCTTCCATTCACGATACTCATTCAGACAACAAAAACATAAGATATGAAATTATATACCAAAATCCGTCTGGACCCTAAATCAAAATAATTGCGACAATTCAAACCCTAAAATGCAGGAAATACTAATTTCGAAACTGAAATCTTAAAATAGAAGAAATTCACCTTTGATAAAGCAACTGAGAATGGACAAGCACGGTGCTCGGTGAAAAAGTGACAAAGGAACGCGATCTTGAACAGAGAAATCGTCGGATGCTCTGGTGAAAAAACTGAAATACGGACGATCGTTCGATGGAGAAGGTCGCCGGTAGACTCGTATGGCGATGGTGAATGAAAAACAACGGACGACAAGAGGGCGATTGCAAAATCGGCAGAGTAGGATTTGGGGGGAAAAAACGGGCGATGGTGAGAAAAGGAAATATGGACAGAACACGTTGTTGGGTTGGAATATTTGATATACTTGGGCAAATTACAATAATGTCATTGGATCGGGTATGGATCGGGTCATGGGTTGGCCTAACGGGAGAGACCCGTTAATCTAGACTTACCCATGCCTTTAATTTATTTGTTTTATTTTCCTTATAGGAATTCATGAAATACAAAAATAAGCTTTTAACAAACCTAAATTGCTAACCCGAAAAAAAAAAAAAAAACAAAAAACAAATTTGTGTAATTTGTTTGGGTCTATGAACGGAATCATATGCTCACTTGTGCTCTTAACACAATTCAGCAGTCACCATTTTCAAATTACCAATAATTCCTCAACAAATCACAAATAATTATTTATTCTTCAAGAATCAACTCTAAGTAATAACCCTGCAACAGAGATTGAAGAAAAAGACCTCCAAGAATCAAGAAACCAAATGCACAATCTCATGGCCAAAACACTCCAACTCCACTCTCTCTTCTCCTCAACAAGAAGGTACTTTTCTTCAACCCCACACGACGCCGTTTCGTCAGTCTTCCGCATAATCACCACCTCACCCGACGCCCAATCCCTGAAGCGCTCTCTCATAGCATCCCAAATCCCCTTTTCAAATGACCTAATTGACAAAGTCCTCAAAAGGGTTCGTTTTTCTCACTCAAACCCACTCTCCGCTTTAGAGTTCTACAAAATCACTTCGAAAACAAAAGGGTTTTTTCACACCCCTTTTTCTTTCGACACCATGCTTTACATTCTTGGCCGGAACCGCAAATTCGAAGAAATTTGGGGACTTTTGTTGGAAACCAAGAAAAAGGACCAATCTTTGATAACCCCAAGAACCGTACAAATCGTTACGGCTAGATTCGCTAAAGTTTGTTCCGTCAGACAAACCGTCGAGTCGTTTAAACGATTCAGACGCCTTGTTGCCCAGTTCGATGTTAGCTGTTACAATGCATTATTCAGAAGTTTATGTCAGGAAAAAAGCATGAGTGATGCTAGGAATGTGTACCACTCACTGAAGCCCGAATTTAAACCCAATTTACAAACTTTCAATATCTTGTTATCTGGTTGGAAATCATCAGATGAGGCCGAATCGTTTTTCAATGAGATGCGGGATTTAGGAATCGAGCCCGATATCGTGTCGTACAATTGTCTAGTCGACGTTTATTGCAAAGGAAGAGAAATTGAAAAAGCGTACAATGTGATAAGTAAAATGAGAGACGAAGGGATCGATTTGGACGTGTTCACGTACACGTCTTTGATCGGAGGGCTGGGGTTGACCGGTCAACCCGACAAGGCAAGGGACGTTTTGAAGGAGATGAGAGAATACGGGTGTTACCCCGACGTGGCGGCTTATAACGCGACGATAAGAAATTTCTGCATAGCGAAAAGATTAGGCGATGCGTATAATTTGATGGACGAGATGGTTGATAAGGGTTTGAGCCCGAACCCGACGACTTATAACGTGATATTCAGGTCTTTGTACTGGGCGAATAATTTGAAGAGTTCTTGGGATTTGTATCTGAGGATGAAAAGGACGGGTTGTTTGCCTAACACACAGACGTGTATGTTCTTGATTAGGTTGATGAGACGGCAAGAGAAGGTTGACTTGGCGATCGAGCTGTGGGACGATATGATTGAGAAGGGGTTTGGTTCGTTTGTTTTGGTTTCGGATGTTTTGTTCGATTTGCTTTGTGTGTTGGGGAGATTGGACGAGGCGGAGAGGTGTTTCTTGGAGATGGTAGGGAAAGGGCAGAGGCCGAGTTACGTTTCGTTTAGGAGGATAAAAGTGCTTATGCAGTTGGCGAATAGGCGTGAAGCGATTGAGAATTTGACGGAAAAGATGGATGCTTTTGGATCGAAGATCAAGATGAGGGAAAGTTATGTGGATGAATTGGAAAAACATGTTTCTGATGTTATCTGATAAAAAAAAAAAAAAAAAATTAAATGGCGGTTTAATTTGGTGAGCCATTTTTTTTTCCCTTAGGATGGCTCGTTCGGGATTTTGACTAGCACAGAGCCGAGCCGTTTCTCAGGAAGCTCTTTGCAAAAAAAATAATTAAACGATTAATTGAAAATTAGGTTTTTTTTCTACTGCATTTTCCCCAATTTGTTGGTTAAGCAATATCTTTGTAGGCCCTTGACGTACACCTTTTGGAAAAACCCGTTTCTGATATTACGTGTTAAAATGCCGGTTTAATTTGGTGAGACAGATTTTCTTCTAGAATGGCTCGTTCGGGGTTTTGACACCGAGTCTGTGAGATGTGATTCAACATTTGCCTCTGAGAATCTTATTGTGGTGTAGGCTCAAGAAAGATTGGTGGGAAATGTTGAGAGCTAAATTATGAAATAGGTGTTTTGTAATTACTTTTTTTTGGGGGGAGTAATGCATGTGTTGAAATTTGAAGCAGAAATCGATCTTAGTTTTACTGAATTTAGTTTTACTTAATTTAGAACAAAGCTGCAAATTAACAATGGAACTCTGAGTACATCATTCATTGAAATATGAAAATTATTTGAAAAACAAAACAGAGGTTTATGAAAATTATAAAAAAACAAAACAAATAAGGTTTGATTTTATTTTGAACTATCTATGAATAACACAACTGGTTTTAATTTGGTGAGCATGTGTAGTTCATTGAAATATGAAAATTATTTGAAAAACAAAACAGAGGTTGAAAATTATAAAAAAACAAAAACAAATAAGGTTTGATTTTATTTTGAACTATCTATGAATAACACAACTGGTTTAATTTGGTGAGCATGTGTAGTTGAATGCCGGTTTAATAACAAAATTGTTGAAATGACATTGTTTAAATAAGTCAGAGTTTAGAGATTGTTTATATATATTAACCAGGAGATTAATATTTATTTCCAAGTGATGAGATTTGATGAAGAAATTGATATTGGTTTTACCGGAAGGACAATTAAAACTCACCAATTACTACTACTACTATTATTCTCTGACAAGTACAGTTCATGACTCAATCCATGAATTAAAAGCTCAACACACAATGATTTTTTTCTCTTCAATTTAAATACAAACCCAAAAGAGGCCTAATGCTCAAGGCCTGGGATGAAGAAGATGAGACATGTCTAGTTTCAACATTAAACCTGGCTTGTAATAAATATTAAATACTGATGTCCAAAATTAAGCCAAGGTTATCTGCAGCTGCTGCTACCTATCTTTAGTTGTAATAAATACTAAATACTTAAAATTTTCAGTTTTCATGTCTGGCTTTAGTTGTAAGACCAAACCCAAATGCAAAAAGTGGATCATAATGTGCATCTCCAACGTTCATCGGCAGCTGATCCACCGATTTGAACCAAGTTCGAGCGAGCTTTCCCGTAAACCCATAGTCCCCAAACAAAGCATCGGTCAGGCCCGGCCCGCCTTCGCTTCCCGGAAGCCAAGCTGCCACAAGCGCGTCTATCTGCTCAAGATAAGGCTCGATCACAACGGGCCGGCCAGAGACAACGACCACGACGCATTTTACGGCCCCACAGACATTCTTGATAGTGGTCAGTCCGGGCTCGGCTATACTTAGGTTCTTGCTGTCGCCGAACATCTCGGCGTATGGAACCTCACCGACAACGACAATGCCGTAAGAAAACCCGTTGATCTTTACGAAATCCAGGTCAGGATTTGCCGAGTAGACGACTTGCGTGGACGGGTCGACCGTCTTTTTGACAGCGGCTAAGATTGTAGTTCCTGAAATATATCAGACATAAGAGGTTTACATATAAAATTGAGTTAATATTGCAATGTGATAATTATTCAATTAATTAAACCATTATTTATGATTAGTGTAAATTACAAAAACTACCCGTCACAAGAGATTTAGCCTAGTTACAGAAAGAATTTTTTTCTTTCAAAAATTACAACAAACACACCACTAAGATTTTACTGCATCATATAACCACCCCTGAGATTTAGCCTAATTACTAAAGATCCAGTTATCTTTCTAAATGTCATCCTCGAATGGTGCAATTTACAAAATTGAAACAAAACATCAAGGGGGTATTCGTAATTTTGAAATAATAGCTGAGCTTTTGTTTGACGGGACTGAACCTAGAGCATTTTTTTTTTAATAAGTTGGGTCAAGCGGTTGGAAAGTAGAAAATAAATCTCAAATAACTTGAGAGGTCTAGGGTTCGAACCCTTGTCAACATCCTTATAAAGGGTTAGTGATATCACTTGAGCTACAAGCTCGTGGTAACCTAGAGCATATTTTTTATTAAGAATAATTACATAAACCACCCCTGGGTTAGAGTAAAAGGAAAAGGTTTTGATTCTGTAATAAAGTAAATTATATGGAGGGTATTGAAATATCTTCAAAAATATATTTGAATAGTGAAAATATAAGACAATCAAAACTGAGCTGTTTTTTTTTTAAACTTCCAAATTTTTTTGTAAATACTCCATATCTCAGGGGTTGTTTTAACCTTTTTTTTATCCAATTTCTAGACGTAACAGAAAGTTTAGTTTTTTTATTTCTAAAAAATTAATAGGTCTAGTCTAGAGAACTTACCTTCCGTAAGGTCATTTCCGTCAACACCTTGCCATTCTATCGTCCATCCTCCACATTGGTACCCCAAATTATCCGCGTGGGACCCGGCAACTAGAATTTTCGGCGCTTTCTTTGAAAGAGGGAGCAACGGATGATTAGCGCTTTTACCGTTCTTCAAAAGTACGAGAGATTTTCTAACCGCTTCCCGTGCTAAATCCCTATGTTCCTATAAAACAAGAATACGTGATTCGATTTGAGCTTCATCCAGAAACGACGATTCGGACAACAATGATAAGGGATAATTTCAAAAACTACTCTTGAGGTTTGACCAAATTGAAAAAACACCCAACTAACTTTGAATACATTGTACATTTACATCCCTAAATTTTTCTAAGAATTTTACAAATAGTGAGACTAAAAGTTGGGGCTATTTTAATATTTTGAAAAGTTGTAAAATATTTGATGACTTCAGCAGACTACATCAGGTCAACTAACAGTTGGAGCAAAATGTAAAACAGAATCGAACCAAATGGGTGAGTTTCGTAACTTCAAATTACATGGGCTTTTTTGTAAACACCACAAACCTCGGGGGTTCTTTTCGTTAACCCAAGTGATTTCGGGAAAAGAAAAATAACCTGGTTGCCGAGTTTGTCAGCTAGGCTTAGATCAGCTATAGGATTCTCAAACAGGCCCATGACAAATTTGACCCTTAATATCCTCCGAACGGCATCATCAATCCTGCTCATGGGAATAATATTGTTTTGCACTTGGAATTTCAAATCGTTAATAAATTCTTCGAAGTTCTCAGGAAGCATAATCTGCAATAGGTTAAGAAAATAGATTATTAAGTCGGTAATGCATGCCTTATTTGTTATCATACATTTTCCTCTAATAACAGGTTAATATTCAGTTTGCTTTTAACATAATCACAGGATTAGGAGAATGCATAGTAAAATATGAATATATAATCTAATCCTGCCATATAAAAGTAAGTTTATTGGCTAAAAGCAGTTAATGAAGTTTTAAAAATAGTGAGACGAGGCTTGAGTATTTACAAAAAGACCCTTCAAGCCCTTGAGCTTTGATTTTGTCTTAATTTTTAGGGGCTAACAGTAAAAAGGGGTAAATCTTTTTTCTTACGAATGAAAGTTTTCCAAGGAGGAAATCAAACCTTCAGGGTCTTTTCTGTAAATACCCAAACCTCAGGGGTAGTTTTGTAATTATCCCAAAAAATATTATGACATTGCACAATAAGCTTGAAGCAAAACAGAAACACTATATAAATCATATGTACTAACCATGTCGATTCCCGCAAGAATTCCAGCTTGAACAGAATACGAGTAATTAGCATGGGGTGGGTTCGTAATCCTATCAATGCCCTGCCAATCTGATATGACAAATCCCTGAAACAAATATTCAAAAAATAAATTTAAAAATTCATTTTCTGCCTGGGCGGATCCCACTTTAAAAAAAAAAAAGTCGAGAAAATACACTTTAATTAATTTACCCTGAATTTAAGTTTGTTTTTTAGGAAGCCGGTGACGAGATTTTGGTTTGCATGCATCTTTTCGCCGTTCCAGCTCGAGTAAGATACCATAATGGTTGCAACACCCTTACTAACTGAATCGAAATACGCGGGCATGTGAATGCTCATCAAGCCTTTGTAGTCGATCACTGTGTTGTTTTCGTCAATGCCGTTGATTGTGCCACCGTCTCCGACAAAATGCTTCGCGCAACCAGCGACGTTTATACTTGAGAATTGGAAAAATAAATAAATATACATATTAGGTAAAGGATCGTAATAACGCTATTAAGCAACTTTATTTTTGTAAAACCTCAGGGTAGTTCATGTAATTTTTTGAAAATAAATAAAATTCATGCCAACCGACATACGGGGCATGAAATGGTTTATATTGTGGTGCCAAATTTGGGCGATTTAATTGGTTTTTATTCTTTTTCTTTTTCCTTGATATCTAGTTATTACTAGTATTTTAGGTTAAATATTTTCAAAATTAAATTTTAACATTATTTCATTGTTTCATGTTTAGGTTTCAGGATTAATGAATTTTAAAATTATGAAGTCCTATTTGATATTAATTAAACCCTACAAACTAAACTGGAACAATTATAGTATTAAGTTTTAGTTTTGAATTTAATTAACCTAGAAAATTAATAACTAGATATTGGGTAAAAAACAAGAGAAGAAAAACCATTTAAATAACCCAATTTGTCACCAATGCATCCCATAAAATGAACCTAATTCAACATGCCTTCAAGAAATATAAAACTAAAATTACTGCAATTTAATAGTTCACCATAATTTAAAAGAAAAAAAAAAACTTACTTTCCGGGTGCGACAAATGGGACACCCTTGGGAGACTTAGCCGGCAAATCACCCTGTAAACCGGATATAATGTCGGTCATTGCCTGAACAATCTTATGATCTTCGCTATAACTTTCGTAACAACGGCCCCATCTAGGATCCCTACAGACCTGTAACAATAATGGAACGATCAGATATTTAAAATAATAATAATAATAATAATAATAATAATAATTAAACACCAGTAGGTGAGCTTAGAATTTAGCTTACAGCAATACAAGGTGCAAAAGCATATGGTATTCCAGTGGCTCTAACTTCAAGCGCTGTAGCGGCTCCGATCCTCTTCAAAAGATCCGGATCTCTGTTAACAATTTCTCGACAATTAATTGAATATATTATGAATAGTCGATTAGTTTTTTTTGTTTTTTTTTTTAACGTGACAGAAATTAGGAAATAAGTTTAGTGAGCTTAGAGCTGGAGTGGAAAACCCATAATTCTTTTCAGACATTTACTCGAACAGTTTGGGACGTACCCAAAAAAAAAAAAAAAAAACTTCTTAATAATGACTGTTTTCACCATTGGAATAAAATCAAGATACATCTGCTAAGATCCAGCTGAAATCCAAGTCAACAATAGCAGATAATAATACAATACACGTGCCTAAAAAGTACATCTTCATTGAGATTTCAAGAAAACAACAACAAATATCTGCCCTGGCCAACTAAACAAAAACAATTTTCACACGGCAACTAAAAAAGTAAAACAAAAGAAACCCTTTTCACATGTTCTTTACCAAATGCAAGTACAAAGATTGTAGCCTTATAATTTCAAGAAACAAATTATCTGCCCAAACTAACCAAACAGAAACAATTTTACACGCACAAATTAATAAATATTATTATTATTATTATTATTATTATTATTATTATTATTATTATTATTGTGAATACAAGCCCAAAATTGTGAGGAAAAATATTTATTAAGAAAAAACAGCTAACTGAAGAAGAATCAATATCAAGCACTAAAAATAGTGCTTTTGAATACCTCAAAAAAGAAATAAAACAAAAAACTGACATATTCTGGTGTAGATGAAAGTATTAAAATACTTGCCTGGTGACTCCAAGGCCAACATTGTGAGGGAAAATAGTAGCTTTGTACACATTGTTGTGGCCATGGACAGCATCAACTCCATAAATCATGGGAATGCCTAGGCGAGTCGAAAGAGCACCCTTTTGAAAATCATTCACCATATTAACCCAAACCTCAGCTGAAGCTTTTGGAGCTGGTACACTCCCTCCTCCACTTAACACACTCCCTATCAAAAAATCAAATCTCTTTATTTTCTTGATAATTAAACGAAAAAAATCCAAATCCCACAAACCCATTTAGTCAAAACATGAGGAAATTTCAAGAAACCAAGTAAAGATTATTTTTTTTAATCACCACAGGGAAAAAAAAAGTACAAAATAAGTATACAAACGCACTTCCTTGTTCGGGAAAAAAAAAACCAAAGCTTTATGTTCATAATTAAACAAAAAATCTAAAGCCCAGAAACCAAATACCTCAGTAATAGAGGAAATTAATTGACATAAAAACAGAAGAGATCTTGATGGCACCAAGCTAACTTTTTTTTTTTCCCCAGAAAAAAAAATAATAATATAGAAATAGAAAAAATACTTAAAACCACTCCATTGTCCCAAAAAATCAAAGCTTTTTCTAAATTTCTAAACAAAAATTCCAAATGCACATAAATTCATTTTATCCTGCTACCAAAAAATGAAAAAGATCTTAAAGAAAACTAAATAAATAAAGTATATTCACTAAAAAAAAAAAAGATGATATATTTACCAATGAAATATTTCTTCATGATGTCAGGAGAGGCTAACTTTCTCTCAATCTGAGTCATCTGCCCAATCTTTTCTTCAAGAGTCATTCTATTCATCAAGTCTTTGATTCTAACATTTAAGGGCTGTTTGGGATCTTTGTATTTCATGTTATCAGCTTCTGTAAAAGCAGCCCACAAGCACAGCAGTGTTAAAAATAAGATGGGCTTTGATGATATCAGCTTTTTATCCACCCCCATTGCTGCTTTTCTATCGGAACCTCTGTATTCAGTATCAAAACAAGAAAATGATCAGTGCACACACCAAGGAAAAAATCAAAAAAATAAATAAAAAATCACACACATAAAAAATGCCCGTTGGTTTGGAACAAAAGATGAAAATCAGAAAAGAAAAAAAAAAGATTGAAACGCACAACACTTACAAATCTAGACCAAGCACAGCTCAGAAGGTGGAGGAGAGAGAAAGAGAGACTGAGAGCTTGAGTGTGTGAAATGGATGTGTATGTATATCGATATATATAATGTGCCAAACAGTGAACGTGGCTGGGGGAGTTGATGGGGTGGGTGATGGGTGGGGTCCGTGGGATACTGTAAAAATAAATTAATTTGTTTTATTTTTTATTGACTGGGCCAATTACATCAAATTACAATAAGATTATGATAATATAATTATTTAGAAATGAATGAAAAGTTTATAAAAAAATATTAAATATAAATATATGTAAAAATACAAGTTATTAATAGTAATTGGATAAAAGTGTTAATTGAGTACTACCAAAGAATAGATATGGAATAGTGAAATGTAGAGTTAATGTTGAAGATGAATATGAAATTAATCTAATTTTGAAAAGTTATTGCTCTAAGTATAAATGTAAAAAATATGCGTAGTTTGTTGTCGAATTTTTCTATACAATCAGATAGGGCTCCACTACGGAGCCCAAATAACACATGGCATTCACCCCACCGTGTATTTATAAAAAAAGAAAGGAAAAATAAAAAAAAATAATTAAGAATTTAAGTGAATGTCATGTCATTTATAGGACTCCATAATAGAGCTCTATTTGGTTCTATAGAAGAACCGGTTTGTTGTCACTGTTTTAATAATTAAGAATAGAATTTTACTTAGATATAATTTTTATTAGTGTTTCTTATATAGATTTTCGTAATTTAAGAGAAAACTTATTTGATTGTGGTGTGTAAAGAGATTTGTTTGTTTGTATTTTCAAAATCCTATTTTGTTTATTAAAAATAAATAAAAACTAATCAAGACTGTTCTCATAAAAAACTTCACCAAACAAATATAAATTTATTTTACATTGTAGTTGGCAAATGAAATTGAAAACAGTGACTTTTCTCCACTTTATTCGAATCTCACCCTATCGGAATGGGAATTTCAATTTTGTCGTTTGGTAAATATAATACTGTGTGGGATTATGGCGGTGCTGTCAGCTTTTTAGCGTCTCAAGAAACAGTTTTTCTTTTTCTTTTTTATTTTTAATTTTTTTTCCTCCCAAGTCCTGACAACATGGTAGTACGTACTGATTCCGGGTCGGGGCCCCACTGGGCTGTAACGGATATTTCTCCTAAATTTGAAAGGTAATTAACCTTTTTTTTATTAATGCGGTAATCAATGGAGTAAGTAACAACCATTAATCTTGTGTTTAATTTGAAATAATTAATTGCGTCAACTCAACTATCTGTCCCACTTTCTTTTCTGTTTCCTAAATTCAAATTAGTGACCGTTGTTATGAGAACGTTATATTATACTATATGTCAATATAATTTTAGTACTACAATGTGCATGAGATCTAACGTAATATGTTATAGATTTATTCAATAATATTATTATAAGATAGATTAATATAAATTGTGTTTAAGATTGTAGTTTATTTAACTGACATAATTTGTATAAGTTATTAGATTGAGTTGAAGATTTTACTTTCTCTGATATTATTTCTTTCCAACAAAAAATTAAAGAAAATGATAAATTATTGTATCAAATTTGATTCTTTAATTCAAGGGTTGTATTCGTCGTGTCACAAATTCACAACCAATATATTATAATAAAAAATCAATATATTATTATATTATAAATTATAATTAAAAATCAATATATTATATTATTAGGTCGGAAATTTACGAACAACCGATAGTTTTAATTATAAAAATCAATAAATTATAGTAGTACACAATTGACGTGAACTTCGTGATCCATTAATCTGTGTCTTACGCAAGTCTTTACCATTTTACTATAGTTAAGATGAAAGGCACTCTAAATCATCTCGAATTATTTATTTTAATTTGATTGTTTTAATTTAGATTACATACAAATAATAAATAAGCATATAAAATATTGTATTGCTTACTTTACACTTCATGTTAATTATAAATTATATATATGGCCCATGGACATAAACGCGTGACTTAATTTAATTAAAAATGAAGATGAAGTAAGAAGGAATGTTTTGCTCTATAGCTATCTAAGCCTATAGCCAATTAAGAGTCTAAGACACTGTAATCATTCGAATCATTTGTTTTAATACAATACCTTATCTCATTTACATAATATAAGCGCATTAGTAAGTAAGTATGGACTATTCATGAGATTAAGAAAGATGATTGATATTATAATTATAAATATCAAATATTTTTTTTATTTAAAATAATTAAAAAAGTGAAGTAATAAAAGTAAAGTAAAAATAGTAAAATAGATTAAAAAAGTAACAATAATTTCTTTTTAAAGTGTAAACATTACGTACAGAATTGGACAAAAGAATTTCTAAATTGCAATCGATCGAATTTCTAAATTGCAATCGATAAAACGGATCGGAAGAGTAACAAAATGCATGCGAAATTGTAGTTGTGGTGTTCCTAATATTTTATAGCTATATTTACAAAATAAATCCTAAGGCTTCAATTAATCATAAAAACCCGATTATATTTCAAAATTAAATTTAAACCCCCAATATTTATTTATACCTTACACAATACTGAACCATTACAAGAAGAGAGAGAGAGAGTATTTATTTATTTGGAGATACTAAAAAAGGAGTTTAGCATTAAGATAAGACTTTCTAATCCAATACAAAATTGGACCACAGTTTAAGTGGGCCTGATATACTCTAATGGGCCAATGGCATAATAAAAACCACCACCAAAAAAATATCAATCAAGAATGTGACTAAAACTAATGATCATCAATCACTGTGATGCCTTGACCACCCTAGGACTAGTTATCAGTCCATAACCAAATCCAAACAAAGGATCGTAATCTGAGTCCCCAACGTTCATCGGAAGCTGATCGACGGTCCTAAACCACGTACGCGCAAGTTTACCCGTAAACCCGTAATCACCGAACAAAACATCAGCGATGCCTTGCCCTTCCGTCCCGGGGAGCCAAGCGGCCACCAACGCATCGATCTTCTCAAGGTACGGCTCGATGAAAACAGGCCGGCCCGAAACGATCACCACCACGCATCTCACGGATTCGCAGACGTCCGTCATCGTGCTGTAACCGGGCTCGGCTATGGTCAATGTCTTGCTGTCGCCGAATGTCTCCACGTAAGGCAGCTCGCCGACGGCAACTATTGCGTAAGAAAAGTTGTTGGATTTTAGAAATTCTCTATCAGGATTGACGTTGTAAATAACTTCGGTTGAAGGGTCGACCGAGTTTTTTACGGCTGTCAAAATCGTAGTGCCTATCAAAGCAAAAAAAAAAAAACAAAAAAAAAACATTCATTCGTTGTAAAGGTGACATAACATGAAGAAATGGCTGATATGTTTGATTTAAGATTGGGAATGCAATTAATAAGATCTTTCTGGTTATAGACAAGCACTGCCATTATTTCAATTGAAATTAAGGATCTACTAAATATTGTGTCCTAAAATGTATTTGTAAGCTCAATTTGAGCTAAACAGCACATGTGTGCATGTTTGGAATCACTTTTCAAATGTGCTTTTTTAGACTTAAAAGTCCATTTGAACACTTTTTTAGTTGGAGGTTTCTAAAAAATGGTAGTTTCCTAGTTTATCCCCTCTTTCCAATTTAAATTACCACAATGACAGAGAGAGGACAAACCACACACACACACGCCTGTACATATTTGCAACTTAAGTCTAAATCACTTTTTTAAAATTGATTTCACCAAACATGTGTAAAAAAAGTAAAAGAGCTTTTTTTAAAACAGGCTCTTCAAATAAATAAATAAATAAAATCATTTTTTCCTTTCTTTTTTTTTTTTTTTTTTTGTGCATTTAAGTTCCAAACTCACCACTCGTAATGTCGCCGCTTAGTCCTTTCCATTCAATCGTCCAACCACCGCACTGATTGCCAATATCATCCGCATGAGTTCCTGCCACAAGTATCCTTTTATCAGTTGTCGTCGTTGGAAGAGGAATCAATGGCTCGTCCCATCTTTACCGTTCTTTAGCAGCACAAGTGATTTCCTCACAGCTTCTCTAGCCAATTCTCTGTGCTCCTGTTGCAACCATAATATATTATTAGTATTGTTGTTATATAATAATAATAATAATAATAATAATAATAATAATAATAATAATAATAATAATAATAATAATAATAATAATAATAATAATAATAATAATAATAAGAGGAGAGTAAAAAGAAAGCTGTAAAAATGGACCTTGCTTCCTAAATGATTAGCCAAACTGATATCAGCCATTGGATTCTCAAAAAGGCCCATTATAAATTTGACTCTCAAAATCCTCCTCACTGCATCATTGATTCTACTCATTGGGATCACTTTTTCTTCACTAGTAAAGTCAAATCATCGATAAACTCCACATACTCCTCCGGAACCATAACCTACGATCAAAACCGCAAAATACCAAAAATCCATGTCAACATGTAGATCTTTTTAAGAGAAAGATGATGTGATTTTTTTGATTTTTTTTTCTTTCTATTTCTTGTATTATAAGTCTAAATTTCACTTTACCATATCAATTCCAGCATGAATACCGGCTTGAACAGAGAAAGTATAGTTAGCACGAGACGGCGTGGTTATCCGATCAATTCCCCACATATCCGATATAACAAATCCCTGATATTTATATTAAGAAAAAAAAGGAGAAACAGTTTTACTTGTGCTTCTCTCTCAGAGTCATTTTATTAAAAAATATAGTGTATATATATATATATATATATATATATGTGTGGTGTGTGTGTGTGTGTGTGTGATGAGCGTATAATTACTCTGAATTTGAGTGTTTTCTTTAGGTATCCAGTTATGAGATCGTAATTAGCATGCATCTTTACTCCGTTCCAGCTCGAGTATGATACCATCACCGTTGCAACGCCCTGTCTGATCGAGTCAATATAAGCTGGCATGTGGATATTTTGCAATCCGTTCCAATCTATAACCGTGTTATTCTCGTTGATACCATCTGTTGTGCCACCGTCTCCTACAAAGTGCTTCGCACAACCTGCAACTTTTGTCCTTTAGGCAAAAAAAAAAAAAGTGATTACCAAATTTTGGTTGCAAAAAATAATTAATTAATAATAATGATGATCATTTCTTAATTTTCAACCTTGGACCCACAAACGGGAAATTTTTTGGATATTTCGATGGAATTTCGCCTTGTAGACCGGGAATAATCTCTGTCATCGACTGAACGATTTTATGATCTTCGCTATAGCTTTCGTAACAACGACCCCACCTAGGGTCCCTACAAACCTGCCAAAAAAAAAGGGACGAAAACTATGAATTTAGTCAAGACAGAGATATAATAATTATAATAATAGTATAATTATAACCAATAACACAAAATAGGATTAAAATTCATTTACCGCTATACAGGGAGCAAAAGCGTAAGAAATCCCCGTTGCTCTAACTTCGAGAGCCGTTGCAGCACCTATCTTCTTAACAAGCTCTGGATCCCTATTTTTTTACACATTTAAAAATAATAATAAATAAATATTTCCAATAAGTTATTGATTTTGGAAGAGGACTGACTACTTGCCTGGTCACTCCGAGACCGACATTGTGAGGGAAAATCGTGGCGTTGTATACGTTGTTTTGGCCATGAACAGCGTCGATCCCGTAAATCATTGGTATTCCGAGACGGGTCGAAAGAGAGCCCGTTTGAAACTCGTTCACCATATTGATCCAAGCCTCGGCAGAGGCCTTCAGGCCCGGAACACTACCGCCACCACTCACGATGCTACCTGTCGATTTTTTCACGAACCAAATGAAATCAAGAATTGGCATACAAGTCAATTAACCAGTCTTTAACATTCTTGGCTTACAAAAATATATAAAAATAAAAATCTGCATATATTGTTTAATTTGATAATATTAAATCCACTGGACTTCTTTAGGTAACATCATACTAAAATAAATTTCGAATCAAATCCAAATCCTTCTATCCAAATGGAAAACCTAAATATTTTCCCAATTTAATTATTTATTCCAAATGGGACAAATTGTTTACTACAAACAAATCAAGTATCTAAACTTCATCATAATTGGGCACACATACCGATAAAATATTTCTTCATAATATCTGCAGATGCAACCTTGCGCTCAATCTGAGTCATCTGTCCGATTTTTTCTTCAAGAGTCATTCTACTCAACAGGTCTTTGATTCTCACTCTCAATGGTTGTTTTGGGTCTTTGTATTTCATGTACTCCGCCTCCATCGCCGCCGCCGTACACAGACACAGCGCCACCAGCGCCGCCGCCAGAAGCCTCCTCATCCCGATCGTCGATAATTTTGGGGCTAAAATCTGAAACCCATCAACCAAAAATATTAATCTATTTCTTTTTCTTTCCATATTGGTGCATTGAATCAAGTCCAAGATTATTATTTAAATGAAAAAGGGGAAGAAGAAAAAGATATATAATTAGCATTTAATAAATCGAAATATACCAAGATAATGAAATCCGCCATTAATGTCGAACATCAAGTGGGATAATATTTTTTCAACAAAATTGGTTCCTAATTCTGGTTAGGTCTGATAAAATAAAAAAACTAGTAAGCAAGAAGAGCTTGTTTACCTGCAAATGTCCACACCTTCAAAACTGAAAAGGGTATCTAGAATCAGAGAAAGCTTTTCTTTTCTTTTTTTTTTTTTAAGAAATTTATAGTTTCAAACTCTTTTTTGACAGTGATCGGGCGCGCTGAACAAAATTGGCACTGTGCTCTGCTTTTATAGTGTTAAAATTGGGTTAATTACAAAAGCTTACCCCTTAGATTTAGTCTAATTACAGAAATGCCAGCTTATCTCTTAAAACTGCAATTAACCCACTGAAGTTTTTTATTTTATAAAAAGTTGATAAATATGAGGGCGTGATTTGCAATTTTGAAGATAACTGATTGTTTTTAAATTAGATAATTACCCCCATTAATAATTTAATAATGGGTTATTCATTCCATAAAATAATTCTGTTGTTTTTAAATTAGATAATTACCCCCATTAAGATCAATTATTTTCTTGTTTTGTAGTATTAGTTTCGTGATCAATACCAATATAGTACGTAATCAAGTTGGTACCCAAAAAGTAATTCTGTTATGTAAATTTATCCATTTTCTTATCCAATTTCATTCAAGTTGCCTTGTTTGAACCCCATATTCTGACTCTAGTTTTTCCAAGAATGGCCAAAAGATTTTGTCCGAGTTTCTAATAATAAATATATATAAATATAAATGTCTACTCTGGTCCGTAATTAATTCGCCAATCGTGAATATCAATAAAGAGATAATATTTTTTTTTTTACATGGAATAAATTATGGTATGTCGTCTTGCCGGGATAGTATACCATGGACCCAGGTGCACCTGTAATTTAATTTATCATCGTATATAACTGGTACATATCATCACATATAACTGGTACATATCATCACAAGTGATTGAAATTCTAAATTTACAATCCTAAAATTAAAAAAATAAACCTATAACAAAAAATTAAACCCTAAAAATAGAAAATTAATCCCTAAAATAAAAAACTAAACCCTAAAATTGAATATTAAACTCTAAATTCTAAATTTCTATCGCATATCATCACATATAACTGACACATATCATCACATATAACTGGCAGAATGATAGAAATAAAATGGAAAATTAAATTAAAAAAATAAAAAATTAAACCTTAAAATGAAATATTAAACCCTAAAAATGGAAAATTAAACCCTAAAATGTAAAACTAAACCCTAAAATGGAAAAGTAAACCCTAAAATGGAAAAGTAAACCCTGAACTCTAAATTCTCGACACATAACATCACGTATAACTACCATATATCATCACGTATAATTGTCAGATATCATCACGTATAACTATCAGATATTATCACGTAAAACAGGGTGCACCTAGCAAGATGCACCCAGGTCCACCTAATAAATGCCCGTCTTGCCTCGAAATAAAAATAAAATAAAATAATGATACACCATCACTTTTGGATGCTATTCTTGGAGGAGCATATAGGGTAAAATATTCATTGTAGATTTTGCATCTAATATAATACGCGTTAGGTATGCGAATGCGTGTAATTGCTAATTCAATAATGCTGCATGGAGCGAATTGCTCCGTAACAACAGTTACAAAAAGGTAAGTTCAAATGCATAATTAATGATTTTTTATAGTTATATTATTTTATTAATTTTGTATTTACTTTTTTACCCTTCTTGGTTATTATGGAAAGAATTAAATTTGGATCAAATAATTGTTAAAAAAATCTATTGAATTTGTCCTTCTTGGTTTCCTTATGCATAGAGTGAGTATATCATATACCCAGGACCATCTAATAAGGTGCACCCACTTCCCCAATTCAGTTCCAATTAAGATTTTTTTGGCCCCACTCCAATTTCACTCGCTCAGCCCCACGCGCTCCTAAATTTCTCCCTCCAAAAATCTGCATCTTCAACTTTTCGCGAGAAATTTGTCTCTTCAACTTTTCGCTCAGCCACATATATCAGTCACATATCATCCTACAAACTAGACACATATCATCTTACACACTAGCCACATATCATCCTACACACCATCCAAATATCATCACATACACCAACTACATATCATCATATACACCATACACACATCACATATAACATCCACACACCATCTACACATTTTGAATCTCCACCCATTTCAAAAATTAACCACAACTAACGAATAAACATATAACTTTTTCATAAAAAAAAAGGCATTACAATTACAATAAAAAGGATTGGATAAAAAACATCAGTCCAAAAATAATAAAAGAATACAGTCTAAAAAATAAAAATTAGTTATCTCTCTATTTTGTCATATATCGAAAAAATACTAACTATAAACTGACTTTAAACTAAAAGAATTACAACTCAAAAGAATGTAGCAATGGTGGAAGCTTTGAACTCGTATTCGTACTAACAACTATGAAATTCGAACTCGATGTTGGACCAACACTCGAATGCACAACATAACCGTCTCCAGCAAATGTAGAAATACCATCCTGAAAAAAATATAGAACAGAATGAGAAAACGACCACATTATAGAAAAATAATATATAAATTACAAAATAAATACCTGTAGACTTTCTATGACCTTTTTATTTTGTGACTCGTCAATTTGCGCTCGATTTCTTTTTCCTTTCGCTTGATTTCACTTCTTCTCAAGTATACTCTTCTCCCTATTATTCCGCTTACCTTTCTCACGACAACTTTGAGAATTTTGAATAACACCACTCAACGATGGATCAACACAGTTTTCAAAATAAATGGGGCCGACTTCTCATATAATACTAAATTTAGCACTTTCAAAAGCTTCTTCACACTTCGATCAAGTTTCAATATTGTCTTCACTCGCTAAAATCAACTTCTGAAACTTTCTATTCATTTGAATCCTCCATAACGAGCCCGCCATCGATTTACTCGAAGAATCAAATACAGAAACATCATCTAAAACACGATCACTAACAATATCTTTGCGCCATCTTTTTGTAACATACCTCTCCGGAATGGCACAAACACAATGTATATTCATTACACGCAAACAATGACAACACAAAATACCAACCTCAAAAAATAACTTGCTCTCTCAGCTGACTGGCCATCACCACTCACTACATAAGACAAAAAAATAAAACAAACCAAAAACATGTGATTAATACAAATATTAATCACATATTAATACCACATATCATCAAATAACACTGAGACAACTCATCATATATTACATTCAGATATCATCACATTCAACATTCACATAGCGTCACATTTAACATTCACATAGCATCACATTCTACTTTCAGATATCATCACATTCTACATTCAGATATCATCACATTCTACTTTCAGATGGCATCACATACAAACTGACATATCATCACATTCTACTTTCAGATATCATCACATTCTACATTCAGATATCATCACATTCTACTTTCAGATGGCATCACATACAGACTGACATATTATCACACTCTACTTTCACATATCATCACATTCTACTTTCAGATATCATCACATACAGACTGGCATATCGTCACATTCTACTTTCAGATATCATCACATACAGACTGACATATCATCACATTCTACTTTCAGATATCATCACATTCGCCATTTACATACACCATAGACATTCTAACCATGTAATTCACATCAAATAAACATACATCCAAAAAGATACACCTACATTATTCCACTTCCAAGTACCAAAATAAGTAGCACAAAGGCACTACAAAAAAACTTACAATTTAGCACTAAAAAATGTTACCATGTCAATACCAGACAATTCTCAAATGATCAAGTTTCTAAGTTAAAATCAAATTCTTTTTATCATAATCATAGCACAAAAGCTCCCTGGTAAAAAAAATAGGATTAAGGTTTTTTTTTAATTTCTAAATTGAAAAAAATAATTCACTAAGATAGAGAAAAACACCTCGCCAGGAACAACACGGAGCACTCTTTTCTTATTGTCCAGATCCAGAATCAATCTGGCGTCCTCGGCACCGACGTTCTCATCCACCGCCATGAAAAATTTATTGCTAGTTTGGTCAAATTGGACAATCGACGCCTCTTCACCCAGCTTGCAATAGAAGTTGTGCCTCCCTCTCACCAGATTAACGATCGCCAAGCACTCGTCGTGGGCGACGGTCAACGCTAGCTTCCCAGACGGGTGCACGGAGATCGAATTGATTTATTTTTTGTATATTTTGACGCTCTTGAGGAGGATGAATGGATCAGAGTCGTAGATGGAGACTGAGCCGTCAGCGTCACCGGCGATTAGGTTATGGGGGAAGGAGGAGAGGGAGGGGGGAGAGAAGAAGGCGATGGAGGCGTAAGAGTGGAGAGAGATGATGGGAATTCTGAGGACAGAGGGGCGCGTGAGAATTCTGCAAATTGATTTTATATGGACAATAGGGTGCACCTTGTAAGGTGCACTTGGGTCCATCTAATAATTTGCCTTATGCATAGGCGTGACGATGAGAAATAATAAGTTTAAAAATTAAATACAAGGGAGTGATATTTAATAACAATTATAATTGTACTACAATATATAAGTTAAATAATAGTGTAAAATTTTTACTTTCTATTCATATCAATTATATAATATATTTTTCCAATGGTACGATATGTATGATAACATTATAAATCAAAATATTTATTTAATAAATCTCAAATATAAAATTTAAAAAGTTTAAAAATATTATAGGGGAAATTGTCAAATAGTACCCCAGGTGGAAGTCCATTTGTCAATTAGTCCTCCATCCAATTTTAAGTCAAATAGTACCTACTTTTTGCCAAATAGTCCAAAATTGTGATATGAATATACCACAATACCCTTACTATTAAAATAACTAATAATAATAATAATAAAATAGGGCCACATGCTGCCGCCACCTGCTGCCACCTGCCGCCG
>BMAC01000191.1:621494-655563 GCA_014905375.1 Phtheirospermum japonicum
TTTTCTGATTCATATACGATATCATCATAATGTTGCTAGAAAATTCTTGTGATATAAAACTTCAAGCTATGTGGAAGTATAAAGTTACTTTCCCTCAAATCTATCATTCTTGTGGAGAGTATTCGTGTGGCAACAAACAATGTGGAACATAAATTTGCTCCCTTCTTGTAACGATCATTCTTTGTAAGTGCATCCATGTACTGTATGCCAAGAAAACCTTTGTGTGAGAAATTTGATTGTAAGAAAAAGAGTAGCAGTTACTCCATTTGACTTCACATATTTAGGAATTTGTATTGATTTCTCTTGTAGACCTCGTCATGTTATGAGCAGTGTTCTAAAAAATCGCTAGGCGGCCGCTAGGCGCCAGACCGCTAGCGCCTAGGGGCCTAGGCGGGCCTAGAATTTGAGAAATAAATACCCTACATCCAACATTTAATAGTTCAACATACACAATAAAGTCTATGACAATTCAAAAAAAAAATAATAATTAATGATCACAAGTTCAAAACCATTGTTCAATTCAAAGTTCTAAATAACATAAATCCATAGCACACACACATTACAAAATCAAAATAACTAAATAAGTACCATTTAAGCATTAGAAACAACTAATAAACATAACATAAGTACTAACTAGCAACACCAAGTGGATCTTCTTCTTCTTCTTCTCCATAATCATCTAATACACGCTCTTCATCCGACTCAAATTCAAAGTCATTCTCATTCACTTCTTCTTCATCCTCGGATTCAAAATCATCTTCCCCAAGCTCTCTCACTATTGAAGGCTCACCATCAAGTCCATCACCCACCTCATCATCATCATCAGATAACCCAGGAATAATCCACTCTTGTGCTTTACTTGCATTCACTAGCAAGAAGCACATCTCTATCTTTTCCCCTCTTGCGTTTGTTCAATAAACGTGAATTGAATTGAACATATACTAGATTATTTATCGTGAAACATCTAGTCGATTCCTCTTTTTAGTATGAATCTGTAAACAAAATGCAACAAAAATAAAATTATTTTCCATGTTCTACAATATAAACATAAAAAAATTGTTATTTCTTAATAAGATAATAATGATGGAATAAATTTATAAGAAAAAAAATAATGAAAGTAAATTGGAGCATGCACCTTGAAGGTATGACTCCAATTTACTTTCATTATTTTTTTTCTTATAAATTTATTCCATCATTATTATCTTATTAAGAAATAACAATTTTTTTATGTTTATATTGTAGAACATGGAAAATAATTTTATTTTTGTTGCATTTTGTTTACAGATTCATACTAAAAAGAGGAATCGACTAGATGTTTCACGATTAAATAATCTAGTATATGTTCAATTCAATTCACGTTTATTGAACAAACGCAAGAGGGGAAAACATAGAGATGTGCTTCTTGCTAGTGATGCAAGTAAAGCACAAGAGTGGATTATTCCTGGGTTATCTGATGATGATGATGAGGTGGGTGATGGACTTGATGGTGAGCCTTCAATAGTGAGAGAGCTTGGGGAAGATGATTTTGAATCCGAGGATGAAGAAGAAGTGAATGATAATGACTTTGAATTTGAGTCGGATGAAGAGCGTGTATTAGATGATTATGGAGAAGAAGAAGAAGAAGATCCACTTGGTGTTGCTAGTTAGTACTTATGTTATGTTTATTAGTTGTTTCTAATGCTTAAATGGTACTTATTTAGTTATTTTGATTTTGTAATGTGTGTGTGCTATGGATTTATGTTATTTTGAACTTTGAATTGAACAATGGTTTTGAACTTGTGATCATTATTATTATTATTATTTTTTGAATTGTCATAGACTTTATTGTGTATGTTGAGCTATTAAATGTTGGATGTAGGGTATTTATTCTCAAATTCTAGGCCCCGCCTAGGCGCCCTAGGCGCTAGGCGCTGGTCTGGCGCCTAGCGGCCGCCTAGCGATTTTTAGAACATTGCTTTTACTTGCTTTTATTTGATAAATAAATTTGTTTATTCTCCCTACTCCTAAATTAATTGAGCATCTCTACATTTTTTCGGGAACTCAGATCTCCTTACTTCAATTGTCAATTTTGTTTTTAATTTTTCACAATTTTGAGGAATCGATCCTCGATCTTACTATTATTGATCTCTCACTTACTGAGAATTTTCAAGTTTGTGGAGTAAATTCTTATTTGATGCCAGTGGATGCTGCTAGCTTTAGTTTCAAACTAACGAGTATGAACATTGAACGTAGACGTATTATATGTACTTAATCACCTTATACTAATATTCAATTTACTCATTCTTATATTTAATTATACCATAATTAACGATCCAGTCTGATCCGCACTCTATAAATTGATATCTCTATATATGGAATACTCATTATTCATAGTTAACTATTTTTAAATAAATATATTTGGTAATTATTGGGTTTGAGCTTAATGAGTGCTTAAATATATCAATTATAACAATAATTGTATATAAGGAATATTTGACAACATAAATTCAATTACATACACTCCTTACCTTTTTTTTTTATATCAACTGTCAATTGCCGTTATCTTATAAATTTTACCATTGTAACACTTAATGTACCTTGATTATGGGGTTGAAAAATAAATGACTATTAATTGCCAATTGATAACGTCCACACGCCTTTATATTCTTAATGGAGTTTTTATTGTAAAATAAAGAGTTACTATTAAGTTAATCACTTTTTTATTTTTATTTTGTTTTTTTAACGGATTACAAATGATGACATATTTTTTCATTAACCAACAAACTCTGTAATAGTTTATAATTTTTATGGAAATTTGATGAATTTAATTGAGTTGGAATTTAACTATACCATAATTAATGCATTTGGCTGATGCCTTTATTGGAAATAGTATTTATTCCTTAATTATACGAGAATCATTTACAATATGGAAATTAATAAAACTGTTACTAACTATTGTAGAATATTACCATATATTTATATACCTTGATAATTTGATGACCCCCTATAAATAATTGATTCACTTTTTTTTTTATATGTATACAAAATTTATTTATTTATTTATAAAATAAAAAAAAAATAATGGACCTACGTCTTCAGCCCCAGCTTGCAATCAATCGAAGGATATGTGTTGCGTATTCTAACAAGGATCATTTGGTATGTTTTTTTTCATATATATTAATTTGTTTATTTTAAATTATGTTTTCTCAAAAAAATTAATTCTATTTTCAACTATATATTTTGCTCTCCTGTTATTTATATTTTATTCGAAATTATAATATTTATGTTTCATCGTCAAATATATGAACAAAAGTTTTCTTGCCCACTGAATAAATTGTTTATCCAGAAATATTCTACGATCAATAAATTGGTTAGTATTTTTTATGTTATTAGTTTACTTTTTATTTCGTATGCACTATATTAAAATATTTTTCTCATATATATATTTTTGGTGTAATGCGTTAATTTTATAAAATATCAAAGTAAGATATATATATATATATATATATATACACACACACACATATAGGATTAGGTTCAAATGAGAACACCGTCATTATATGTGAACCTATGGACTAATCCTGGCCTTAGATCTAATATTGCACAGTGCAATTATATGTCCAGGTTCATTGTGCTTTTTACACAGTACTGTAGTGATAAAACCAGTCCAGTTTTTTTAATTTAATTATATATATATACATTTTACGTTTTAAAACATGCAATATGTATCTTAAATTGTAGATCTTGAGAATGTGATTAATTTGATATATATTTCATTCAAAACGAATAAAATTTGAAAAAGTTATGATTTATTGAAAATTTGAGTTTCATTTCAAATTTTTGAATTTGCAGTTTATAGACGAAATTTGCGATGCTTTTTGTATACAATCGTAGTGTTTTTTTTTCTTAATCTATTGTGCTTTCCAAAGAACAATGTAGTGCTCTTTGTAAACGTTGATATATGTCCAAAATACCATTTTTAATTAATTAATACATTTTTTTACATTATTACCATGCTGACATGTCATGATCTCAACCATCAATATTATCCAATCTAATGGTTAAGATAAGTCCCTAGGTTCACATATAATGACGGGTTCTCATTTGAACCCAACCCTATACATATATATACATATATCTCATATATTAAAATTGATAATTGTGTAACAGCCTATTCCGAACACTTTCTCCAAATTTTTCGAAGATGCACTCCCTGTCTATTTCGATCTACGAAATTGGCGTGGAGATTCATGGCCAGTTGAAATGAACAGGATTAACGAGAATATTGAATTTGGAGTCGGTTTGGAACAGGTTGGATTATGTTCCGCCCGGTGTTGGAGAAGCATATTATTTGTCAATAATGCTTACATCATTCCTGAGGAGCAGTTTGTCACGAAGATATACGTACCATTAACAACATTGTCTACCCAACTTTCAAGGCTGCATGTTATTCTTTGGGACTGTTGGATGATGATAGAGAATACATTAACGGTATTATCGAAGCAAGTTACTAGGTTTACCGTCATTCCTAAGAAATCTCTTCGCATCATTGTTAATGTATTCGAGTGTTTCAAGATCATAATATGTATGGGAAAAGACATGGCATCTACTTGCAGATGACATCTTGCGAAGACAACGTAGAATTCTGGGTATAGAAGGTAATTAGTCTTTAGTTTAATGAACTACTTTTTTTTATAAATTTAAGATGTTCTTATCTTTTATGATATTTAATTACCTACTAATATAATTAACTTATATACTCAAATCTTGATAATTATTTATTACTTTATCATGGACTTTTAGAGAAAAAGAATTTGAACAATTTGAATACCCGAATTTGAAAATTTTGATCTTTTACACATTTTATATTTATATCAAAAAAAAAAATATGTTGTATGAATAATTTACTTTTTGAACTTAATAATTTTTATTAAAATTTTACGTTTTTATGCCACTTTTTGATATGCCCGCGTAAAACGCGGGTATTCAAACTAGTGTAATTATATTTGTATTAACTCACAATTTAATATTAATAAACAAGTGCGTATATGTAATTATATTTATATTAACTTGAATACCTGAGTATTCATATTCGTATTCTTTAATAATTCGAATCGAAATAAAGATTCAAATTCGAATTCAGATTGATTACAACAAATTGATTACCCAATCAAATCAAAAGGTTTGATTCATATACAACCCCACATGTAGTTGATTTGTAGTCTTATTTGATGCTAATAGTTTTTGATTTTATATATATTGCAGGAATAAATATTGTCAAGATAACATTTTAATAGTTTTTCTTATCACATAATAAGTATTAAAATATTAAATTAAAATTATTTAACTTATATTTTACTTCAAATTATATTTCACTCACATAATAATAATAATAATATTTACCACTATTAATAACATAACTTTTTTCCGCCAAATGAAAACCTTCTATTGCTAGCAGTAGTAATTTAAATCTATTAATTAATATTAATATTGTATGTTTGAAGGTTAAAATCTTTAATTATAATTATTCTATCTAATATTAGTCTAAACTACATTAATGATGATTGTGTGTTCCTTTTCATTTTTAAAAAAGTAAAAATTAATTTTATTTTGTACCCATTTTTTATGTATAATAAGTAAAATTATTTATCTTTTGACGATATTCGATTAGACATCCACGTATCATATATAACACAAAAGATTATATTTATCTATGTAAAATTAAGTATTATATATATATATATATATATATATGTGTGTGTGTGTGTGTGTGTGTGTGTGTGTGCAATTCAATATTATTATTGAGTACAAATATCACAAAATAATTAATTAGCAAATATAATAAATTTGATTTATTTAAATAGTAGTTAAATTTATTTAAATAACTTCTTGATTTAGATAAACTTTGRAAATATATATAATATCATTAATTTTGTTTACATTATACAAACACACACATACATAAATAGATATATTATTTAAAAATAAGTATTTAAGAAAAAAAAATAAAAGAATTATTAATAGATAGTGACTAAATATGATAAATCGAATTCGAATTCGGATCGATAAAAGCAAAGAGATTACTGAATCAAATCAAAAGGTTTGATTCATTTACAACCCTACATGTAGTTGATTTGTAGTCTTATTTCGACTGCTAATAGTTATTGATTTTATGTATATTGCCAAGATAATATTTTAATAGTTTTTTATGACTTAATAATTATTAAAGTATTAAATTAAAATCATTTAACTTATATTTTACTTCAAAATGATAATTATATTTCACTCACATAATAATAATAATAATAATAATAATAATAATAATAATAATAATTACCACAATCAATAAATATGATGATAATTATGGTAATAAATGTATTAAAATAATAATTACTATTATTAATAATTATGATAATAATGATAATAATAAGACTCACCTGTAGTTAGGGTTGTACATGAAGCGAATTGAACTTAATATTTGCATGTTCGATTCGTATTCGTCAGATTCGTTGAGCATTCATATTCATTTAATATACGAATGTGAATATTGATTCGATTTCGATTCGAAAGACGTATTCGAATTATAGCTTGAATATTTTTTAAAAAGATTCTTAAAAATACCTAAAATAAAATATACCCATTATATATATATATATATATATATATATATATATATATATATATTATATAGGAAAACTCTACGGTGCCTTTAAAGGTACCATACCTTCACCCCCTCCTGCATTTACAACCATAGATCTCTTAATCTAAAAAACCTAAAATTGATCTAATGGTTGTAAATGCACCCCACTAAGTGAGGAATGGTACCGTGAAGGTACCGTAGAAGTTCCCTATTATATAAGATATCAATTATAATTTGAATAATCATATTTTAGTATATATTAATATAATAGAAAACAGAAATAACAATAATTATAATTAGAGAATATTATAATTATATATATATATATATATATATATATATATAACTCGAATACGTGAGTATTCATATTCGTATTCGTTGATAATTCGAATCAAAATATAAATTCGAATTCGGATCGATAAAAGCGAATCAATTACTGAATCATATCAAAATATTGGATTCATTTACAACCCTACATGTAGTTGATTTGTAGTCTTATTTCGATTGCTAATAGTTTTTGATTTTATGTATATTGCAAGAATAAATATTGTCAAGATAATATTTTAATAGTTTTTTTATCACTTAACAAATATTAAAATATTAAATTAAAATCATTTAACTTATATTTTACTTTCAAACTATATTTCACTCACATAATAATAATAATAATAATAATAATAATAATAATTACCACTATTAATAAATATGATGATAATAAATGTATTAATAAATATGATAATAATGATAATAATAAGATTCACCTGTAGTTAGGATTGTAAATTAAGCGAATCGAACTGAATATTTGCATGTTCGATTCGTATTTGTCAAGTTCGTTGAGCATTCATATTCATTTAATATACGAATGCGAATATTGATTCGCATTCGATTCGAAAGGCGTATTCGAATTATAACTTGAGTATTTTTAAATTTTTTTTATTAAAAATACCTAAAATAAAATATACCCTACACACACACACACACATATACATACATATATATATATATATATATATATATATATATATATATATATATATAAAAGATATCAATTATAATTTAAATAATCATATTTTAGTATATATATTAATACTATAGAAAATAGAAATAACAATAATTATAATTAGAGAATATTATATTTTTTATAATTACATATATATATATATATATATATATATATATATATATATATATATATATAATTCGAGTAAACCAATTTAAATATTGAAAGCCCCAAAATCTCTCCACAATTATTCAACTTACCGTAAATACAGTTCAAATTGAAAGATTAGAGTTAATATTGTAACTTACCATATTTGTCAATATATTATAATATAAGACTTGAAAGGATAATTAAATAATATAACATAATTATAATATATTTATGAGTTGTTGCTTCGGAACGAATTGCTCCACCAAGAATCACTCTTGCTAATTATAAGTGAATCTTTATATATTTACGATAGATCCACGTTGACTATAAGAGCATTAAATAATTGATAGTCTGAATAAAAAGGAATGATAAGATTAGGTTCCTACACAAGAAGTTGCATAATTTTTAGGGTGAGCAATCTTACGGTTCTATAGAAAATCGAATCGAAACATAAATATTCGAAAATTGAATTGCTTATAAAATTATGAACTGAACCTATCCAAAAATAGGCTTAGAACTGTATTAATCAAACTAAAATTTTCGGTTCAGTTAGGTTAGTTTTTGGGTTGGGAATAAAAAACCGAAAAGAAAAGAAAATAAGGAGTAAGAAAATGGAATTAATTTTTTTAAGTAAATAATAAAAATATATCAATAATTAATATAATTTTTTTTTAAATAATATTTCGGCTTGGTTCGATTACTTCGGTGTTCTAGTGCACAAAACTCAAAATGAACATAATAACCGAAAGTTTGGGATTCTTAAATCAAATCGAGTTTACATAAACGCGAATCGAATTGCCATTTTTGAGGTTTGGAGGTCGATTTCGATTTTTTGCTCAACTTAGTTGGCATCATATAGTATTCGAATTTACAATTCGGTGTATAAATTTAGTAACTTATATGTTGGACGTCATAAATGTGCGTCAAAATTTAACGTGGCACAAGCCGTCTGGCTAGGTGGATAGATATTACCAACACATCGTGGGTCAACTAAGCGGATCTAACCAACATAACAAATTACCAGCTCATGTCACGTCGGATTTTGGCACGAGTTTATGGTGCCCAATATGGCAACGTAAAATTACTAGAGTTTGCGTATTGATTACAATGATATAAATAGTGTTCTAAGACTTGTAAAAAATAAATGTATTTGCAGAGCCCATGTGACTGTGCACAAACAAATATTTTATCTTTCTCGTGTGTGTGTGCGCGCGTGTTGAGTTCCAATAAGAACTCAATCTTATTTGAGAGTTTGAGAACTAATATTTTTATTATATATAATTAGTGCTTTTATTAAATATTGGTTATATACCATGTTAGTGATTTTATTATATAATCCTAGTATTTTTTATAAATAAGAAAAAAAATACAAATATACATACATACATATATATATATATATATATTCACTCTATTTGTTAATGTTGTTGACACCCTAACCTATGTGTCAGCTGGGTATTTGCTTCGGATGACATGTGTCGTCACTTGGTAGCTCTGGATGCTGAGTTGGCAGCTTATGGTAGTTTGTGTTAAAATACTACCTTTTTGAGATCTTTAGCTTAGGTATAAATAACAATTTTTCTTTCATTTCTTCATTTTCTTTAGAAACTAGGGTTTTGCCCCCGCCCTCCCTCTCGCCCCTCTCTCGCAGGAATATTTTTCTAGCCGTTGTTCCTAAAAGAAATCATTTCTTCATTTCATTTAACGTAAAATCTTGTGAGTGATTTGTCGTCCAATTCTTGTCCTTCTGTGTTCTTATATTTTTATTTGATTTGTTAGATTTGATTCGAATAGAGGCGAAGTGTCGACACATATGGAACCACTCATTGTTGGAAAAATTGGATATCATTGTGTCCAGCAATTTCGTCCAACTTGAAGTATATTCCTCCACGATTTGATTTCGTCCAACAATTCCGTCCAAAAATATGAAATGGTTATGTTCTTATGCTCTATGTTTTGAGATTCAGATTTTCATCTAATAATTAATTTTTTTGAACTAAATTATTGTTTCGAATATTTTTGTATGACTTGATCTGCGATTTTACATTTTTTGTCTAAAACTAAATTATTGGTTCGAAGCCGTAATTTTTTCAAGAACAATGATTGGTTAATTTATACCGGATTTTCATGGTGAGATTTATAGTTTGAATTGCATTTTATTAATCGAAGTTTTTCGAATATTTATGTATTGCTTAATAATCTCATCGGAATCGATTTTTATGGATCTGTTAATTTGTAGATGAATGATTTACTTTTGCTTAAGCAATTGTATTGTTTAATACAAAATTTTCAAATCGATTTGTATTGCTTAATACAAATTGCATTTTCATTTTTTATTTTTATGATTTTTTTTATCTATTTATCTCTTCTCGAATGAAATCAGGAGATATGAATATTGGATCTGATTATTCTTTTTCTTAATTTTGTCTCCGACCTTGCAATTGTTCTTAGATCCTATCGCCAATCGTTGCATCATTAATTCTCCAGAGTACAATGTAGAACCTGGACGTGTTGTACATTTTATTTTTTTGCACAATATAATTTCCAGTTAAAAAATGGTTGGTTTACATTTTTTGACAATTTCTTAACATTAATGTATTCTTAGACTATGACGTGATTTCCTCACACATTAATTTATAATCATAACATATGATTGAAAATAGTAGATATGATTGAAACCGTTGAATAATAATTCAGTTTCGTAATTAATGTAATACTATACCATTTTTGTATTAATCAACTGAATTATATACACATTTTCAAAATTATTACTCCCTCCGTCCCGTTCTATCTGTCGCATTTTGGAAATTTATTTTGTCCTATTCTATCTGTCGCATTTACATTCTCAAGAGATAATCATTGTTACTTTTTACTTTTCCAATAAAAAGTAAAGGTTACTTTACTGTTTTTACCCATACCTTTATTATTTCACACTTTTAATTATGTTAAGCACAAGGATATTATGGTCATTTGATACCTATAATTATAACACCAATCATCTTTAATCTCCGTAAAATTATCAAATGCGATAGATAGAACGGGACGGAGGGAGTATATTTTTATAGTCATAAAATAGTTTTTCAATTATTATAATGTTCGCTTTATCCAGAATACAAGACATCACGTTCCCCCAATCTTTGTCAATTTATTAGTATTAGTATTTTAAATTTTAAAATAATTATATTTATGAACAAATATAATCCAAATGTTTTCTATAATTAAGTTGAATAAATTAAAAAACATATCCCCAAATAAATGGAGTGCTAAATATATGAAACCGATTTTAACTAAATATCTTCATTGATCACGTTACCATTATTTAAAAAAATGAGAGAGTATAATTAATTGTTGAAGGAAAAACAAAATGTGTGTGCCGTCGTCGACAAGTAATTGATGAGGGACAATTTAGGTATTTATTATCTTTATGTATTATAGAAACATGTATTTAACACCCCTATATAAAGGGAGTTTTTGATGAATAAGAGAACCTGATTTCTATCGTCTTCATCGTCTCATTTGTATCTTCTTATTATCTGCTTTTCTTTTAACACGTTATCAGCACGAAACTCTAACCTATTGAAAGCCTCCATAACCAAGCAATAATTATACAATTTTCGTACGTTGAAAATCTAACCGCGTTGTAAGTTTGAAAAATCTTTTTTTCATGTTTCAACCGTTGGGTCGAGTTCAAATTTTTACAGAACCCTTAAGACCTTTTTAATTACGTTCTGAATGGTTGAGGTTGGATTTGAAGATACGAGGAAATATATATATAATTTCAAACAAAGCAGATTTTGTTTTCGAATTTTTTTGTGCAGCACTTTTCAAAACAAGATTTCTTACAATAGAACCGTTGGATCAAACCAAGTTTTGGATATATTATTCCAAACATATATAAGTTAAATTTGAATGGTGGAGATTTGAATATAAATGCTGAAGAATTATATAATGAATTTTGAGAAGAGCTGATTCTGTTTCTCGAAACTATTTGGCCAACTTATTTTAAAAATACAATTACGCACAATATAACCGTTGGATGAAACTGGGTTTTTGATATAATATTCACGAAATATAGTGATTAAATCCAAACGGTGGAGATCAGATTTGAATGTCTATGTCATCAGAAAGCGGACAAACCTATTGCAAAAAATAATTAGGAAAGAATCATGTCTTTCCTTCGAGATAATTTGAATTACCCTATTATTTATTAAATGCAACTAACAAATCACCCCTATATATTAATGCAAAACTCTCCTAACCTATGTGTCTATACGTGTTCAGAAGGTTCGAACCGTCGGTTCGGTTTCGACAGAAACCTCGAACCGGAACCGAATCGTGAAACCGGACGGTTTGTGGCGGTTTGCAAACCGTCGGTTCACGGTTTGGTCCCGATTCGGTTTGGACGATTTGGCCGGGTTTTTTTTAATATAAAAATTCATATGTTTTGGATTTTTGAAGTTAATATATATTTTTTTAAAAATGTATCAAATAAGAAAAATTATATTAGAAGAATTTTAAAATTTTGAAGTTAGTGGGAAAATATAACAAATACTTTAAAATTTTAAATTTATTAAAAAAAATATGAAATTGAACCATTTAATATATTTGAAGTTAATATAAAAAATTATATTAGAAGAATTTTAAAGTTTTGAAGTTAGTGGAAAAATATAACAAATACTTTGAAAATCTGAATTTATTAAAAAAAACATGAAATTGAGCCATTTAAAATATTTGAAGTTAAAATAAAAAAAATTATATTAGAAGAGTTTTAAAATTTTGAATTTAGTGGGAAAATATAACAAATACTTTGAAGATTTGAATTTATTAAAAAAATATAAAATTGAACCATTTAAAATTTAAAGTTAAAATAAAAAGAAATTATATTAGAAGAATTTTAAAGTTTTGAAGTTAGTGGGAAAATATAACAAATACTTTAAAATTTTAAATTTATTAAAAAAATATTAAATTGAACCATTTATAATATTTGAAGTTAAAATAAAAATATATATATATATATTAGAAGAATTTTAATAAATTCAAAAAGAAAATTAAAAAGAAATTGGACTTGAACTATTTTCAAATATTTGAAGTTAAAATTTGAAATCTTAATTTCAAATAATTGAAGATAGTTGCTTACGTATCCCTTACACTGGGAATCAAAGTCCACGTAGTTCTCACTTACCTTACTTACCTTGGAATCAGAAGCGGTGGTGCGGGAGGTACCATACTCATCCATTTACCGACTCGTTGCTAGATCTCGTAGTATCATAATACGTCTCGCTCTTTTCATCTTCACTAAGAACGTTTTTTTGTTTCCGTCGATCGGCGTTAACCCAATCATTCAATAACATTTGACACTCGAAATTGTGAGGTGTAAGTTTAGATCTCCGCTCGTCCAGCATGTACCCCCCTTCACTGAATGCTTGTTCGACTGAAACGGTTGATACGGGAACGGCCAATATCTCCCTCACAATGATGTTAACAATGGGATAAAGTGATTTCCTCGATGCTCACCAATTCAAAATATTAAACTCGCTGTCGGCTTCATTTTCTCCCAACGTTCCATACTCAAAAGTCGTTGTTAGATAAGTTTCAAGTTCTCGATAAGGGTTAGAACCGAAAGAATAACCCGAATGCCCCATTCGTGACTTTTTCTTGTTTCAAAAAATCTTGAAATCCCTCAATTTCATCGTCGCCGTCACCACTTCTACTAGGATTACCACTTCTAGTAGAAGTTTGTCGCCCGAAACTCATAGGAAGAGGACCATCAAAATTTATACTATATTCTATAAATATATTATATAAATACTTTTTCACATTTCGAATAATATTTTCAACGGAAGGATATTCAAGCTCTTCAAACGGCAATAAAGCATCATAATAACTATTAAGATAAAACTCTAAACCACTTTCTCTATTATTAGGATCTAATAATGTAGCAACTAAAAATATACTTGGAATGTAATAAAAATACTTCAACCATTTTCGTTTCATAGAAACAACACATTCTTCCAATCTTTCATTTTTCATGCACTCCTTAAAAACGAATGCAATTTTAACACAATTTTCAACAACAAGGTGAGAAGTCGGATAATAAATACCGAAAAATAAATTAGTAGCATCATTAAACACCTTTAAAATTTTTTTCAAATAATTACACGTAGACCATTGGTTTGTATATAACATAATTCCAGTTTCTTGTTGGAAAAAAAACGAACACAAAACCTCTCTATACGAATATGTATCTTTCAATAATTTATATGTAGAGTTCCAACGAGTAGGCACATCGGTTGAAAAAATTTTCGTTTCAAACCCATTTTCCCTACAAAATCTTGCCCATTTTCGTTGCAAAGATTTATTTCTATGAATACACGTGACTGCCGCTTTAATTGGAGAGAGTTCATTTTTCAAAACATTCAAACCATCTTGAGCACACAAATTTAAAATATGGCATATGCATCTAATATGAAAAAACAAGCCAACAATAGATGGTTTACAAATACTAATAAGTTCATTAACACTCGCCGTATTAGAAGTTGCATTGTCAAATGAAATAGAAAATATTTTTTCAACTAGACCATACTCTTGAGAAATCAAATGAATTAATTGACAAATATTATGTGCATTGTGAGGAGCTTTAAGATCTCTATATGCAAGCAAACATTTTTGTAAAGTCCATGAATTATCAACCCAATGACATGTAACACCCATGTAAGAGTTTCGTTCCCAATGATCACTCCAAACATCCGAGCAAATTGAAACTTTGTTTGGTAAACTAGCAAATTCATTATATAAGTTTAACTTATATTCACCAACAACTTTTTTAATATCACGAGTAAGGGTAGAGCGTGAGATGCTCGTACTTGAGGGATTAAAATAAAGTTGGGTGAGTTTTACATATAAATCATCACCGACAAAGTTAAAAGGAAGATATCTAGAAGAAACAAATTTTGCTAATTCCTTTCTATGAGTAGCGTCGAAATATGTAAATAAAGAAGAGGAGTTCGTACTTACTTGTCCTCCTTGTAGTTGCGTTTGAGTCCTATCGATGCCGACTTTGTCGGGGTATTTGTTGTTGAGATGGTTGTGCATATTCCCATATCCTCCTCCTTCTAGAAATTGGTAAGATGATGTACAATAGTTGCAAGTGACACGGTACCTCCTTTTTCGTTTTTACAGTCTTCCGGAGGTGGCTCGTTTGCGGGTGGTGGGATCTTGATTTTTTGAAAATATTTCTTGAAAATGTCAGATTTTAACTCCGTTGTTACCCGAGAACGAGTTTTTGGATTTCTTGGAGGAGGCAATTCATCCTCCTCTTCAATGGGCGGCACATCTTCACCGGCGATAAGTTCGATCAATGTCGGTATCACTCCAATCTTCGTCAATTTCGATGCGATTGGGATTATAGTCACCGACCAAAGGAGTGTTGCCTTGTGATAAGCCGATGGGATGGACATTGGTGTCGTCATAGAGTGCTATACTCTTCCCCTTATCTGCTCGACGAGAACGAGAAGAACTTCCACGGCTTGACATTTTTTTTATAAGTTAAGATTAATACAAAAAAAAAAGAAAAGAAAGAATAGTAGTGGTCTAAAGTAGTAGGATTATAAGTTTAGGATTATAACTAGAAAGTACGGAATATATTTGGAATTATAACATTAAAATTAAATAAGTTTGGTTTAGAATTAGGAAGGCTTGATAATAATTAAGGAATCTTGGTAAATCACAAAATTTGCAAAGAGGGACAATGTAGAATAGAGAGATTATAGAAGATGAGAGATTGGTATGAGAGAAATGAGTTGGGAATGGGGGGTATTTTATAGAGTGAAAAAAAAAACAGGCGAGTAAACCGCCGATTTCGATTCGAACCGGCGGTTTGAATCAATGGTCACTTGATCTCGACCGTTTATCATCAACGGTCACAAGATCAAGACCATTGATTTCAAACGTCTCGCTGACCGCGCCCCAACGACTAGTTTTGGATGGTTGAACCGACATTTTTTTTTAAATTCTCCAACCGGCGGTTTGAACCGTCGGTTTACGGTTTGGGGCATGGGGAAACCGGAATCGGCCCGCCTTAATGCCGGTTGCGGTTTAAATCGTGGTCAACGGATTCCGCAACCGTTGAACGCCGGTTTAAACCGGCGGTTTGTCCGGTTTCTCCAAACCGGTGAGCACGTGTGTCTGCTTCGTCTGCTTCGTTTGGCAAATAAGAAATTCTGGTACTTCGTTTGCTTATGTGTCATCCGGGCCCAATATTTAACTAGTTTAATACTTCTATTTTTATTGTATATTACCTAATTTAATTCTTTTATTATATTTTTCCTTATTCAATACTTTCCTTTGATTCTCCTAATATGAAAATATAAATAGTCATATATAATTAATAAATAAGATCTAAATTATTTATTTTAATTAAAAGACAAACTATATATGAAATAATTTTAATTACAAAAAAACTTTATTATGAAAATAATTAAATAAGTTTATTGATAATAGAATTTAAAATAATCTTATTTTTGGAGTCTCAAATATTTCATATAGGTAAAATAGGAGTTATCATTTACAATAATCTAAGTATGTAACTAAATATTAGTAATGTATTCAATTTAGAAATAAAAATATTAAATTATATACTAATAATTAATTAACATTGATTAGACACCAGTATAATGCAACACGAGTTGAGAGTATGACATCTTTTAAATATCTCAAAATATATAACTAATATTTATTAACAAATTTCATCTAAACATTAATATACAAAATAAATTAATAATAATAATTAATAAAATAGATGTTAGACACGGGTTTAAAATCTGACGCCTTTTGAATTTTTGTAAGTATGTAATTAAGATTATTAATGAATTTATTTAAACATCAAATACAATTTTTTTAATATTTGTAATAATTAATAAATAGATTATACATGTACAAGCATAGGTTGAGAATAAATTATTTTGATTTTTCATTTTAGATTTAAAATTTTGACATTATCACAAATATTTTTTATATTTATCTTTTGATAAGTCCCGTGTAATACACGGATGTTAAACAAGTATATATTAATGCAAAATCCTCCTAATCTATGTGTCTGTTTCGTATACTTCGCTTAGATAATAAAATTTTCTGGTGTTTTGTTTGCTTATGTGTCATCGAGGCCTAATATATACCTAATTTTATATTTTTTTTATTCTATCTTGCCTAATTTAATATTTTTCTATTATTATATTTGCCTAATTCAATATTTTCTTTTATTATATTTTTTCTAATTCAATAATTTTCTTTTATACTCCTAATATAAAAATATAAAAGAGTTATATATAATTAGTAGAAAAAATCTAAATTAATTATTTTAATTAAAAGAAAAATTACATATGAAATAATTTTAATTACAAAAAAAACTTATTTATGAAAATAATTAAACAAATTGTATTTATAATGAAAGTTGAAATAATTTATTTTTGAAATTCTAAATATTTTTATAGGTAAATATATTATATATTTGCGATAATTGGAGTATGTAACTAAATATAATAATGAATTCAATCTAAATATTAAAAAAAATAAAATTATATAATAATAAATTAATATTTATTAGACAACGACACAATGCGAGAAGGCTTGAGAGTATGACACCTTTTGAATTTTTCAAAGCATGTAACTATAATTATTAACAAAATTAAGCTAAATATAAAAATATAAAATGATTTAGTAATAATTAATTAATATATATTAGAGACGGGTTGAAAATGTGACATCTTTTGAATTTTATAAGTATGTAAATATAATTATTAATGAATTTAATCTAAATATTAAAATATAATATAAATTACTCCCTCCATTCCGTTCTAACTGTCGCAGTTAACCATTTCATGGAGATTAAGAATATGAGTGGTGTTATAATTATAGGTATCAAATGACCATAATATCCTTTTGTTTAAAATAATTAAAAGTGTAGAATAATAAAGGTAGAGGTAAAAGCAGTAAAGTAATATTTATTTCTTATTGGGAAAGTAAAAAGTAACAATGATTACCTCTTGAAAATGTAAATGCGACAGATAGAATGAGATAAAAAAGATTTCAAATTGCGACAGATAAAATGGGACAGAGGGAGTAATAATTATAATAATTAATAAATTGAACAAGTTACAGGTTGAGAACACATCCTTTAAATTTTTATTTTAAAATTTACAGGCCATGATCATAAAGGCCTATACGAGAAAATTTTATAATTTTCACAAATATTTTTTATATTTGATTTTTTAAAAATCCCGTGTAATACAGGGTGTTAAATTAGTATTTATTTATATGGGTATGTGGCATGATATGTATTATTGTGTACAAAGCATGTATATGTATATATGTTACCTATGATTATACATGCATATGATGTTATGTACAATATTGACAAACATGAAATTTTGCAATACAATAATGATATATATAGAGTACATAATATATTATTACTTATGATATTAGATGATTTCTTATTTAAAAATCGTAAATAATTTACATGATTAGATGAGAGATTGATCATGATTTTGCCAATATGTTTAGTTAATCATGGATTTCGATGAATTGATAGATTCATGTGTATGTTGGTAATTCTTTTCAAGTTGATTTTATAAGCTACTTTCAATGTATGCATTATTGATTGTATATTTGCATATCTTCATGAGAATGAAAGTTCATGAATGATAAAAAAATTGTATAAATAAGTCTTGTGATAAAGTATATTCATATGATATCAAATAAAGATTATGACATACTTCAAATTCATTATCTAAATAAATTGATTGAACTAACTCAATCTAAATTCAAAATAATATACTCAAAAGAAATCGAGTACTACTATCAGTCGTTTGATGTGGGAACTAGTGTAACTATAATTCCACAATAATATCATACACCAACCCCCAACTGACAAAGAAGAAACTAAGTCAAAGTCAATTCTCTAATGACTTTGAGACTTTATATTGACCCCAAATCTTATATGTAAGTATATGTAGTTGAGAAATTTCAATAAACTTTGGGATGTGCTATAAATGAATATTTTGAAATTTTATGAAATACTACTTCTAAGCATAAGAATTTGGTGAAAAAAAAATTGTTTGCTTGATAAAAACGGGTCAATGACTTGATATGTTGCGACTAAAAACATGTCTTACCATATGTGAAAAAGAAAGTCACTTTAAATGACAATAAGTAATTGAGAGATACGTTCTCACTTTATTTATATTTTTTTCCACTTGAGCAAAAATACCGATGCACTTGTATAATATTAAGTCATTGAAAGACATGGCATTATTCTTCATAATATCAATGTTAGACTTCTGGATAAGAAAATATCTTGAGGCTAACTAGGATCGATATAAATAGTGGAAATAACCTCAAAGTAAAGGGGAAGAGACATGTTGATCCCTACCTATGTGGGAAGAATGAACCACAAGTAAAGAGTTTGTGATTTTTATTGGTCATGGTATAAGTCATGGAGGTTCTCTCAATAACCTTGCTTAGTTAATGGATATCCTCTATTTTGATTGATGAAATTTGTTTGTTTCTTACTTTACAAAGAATTTGTGAAAGTATAATCAATCATTCATATTAGACTATTGTATTTGGTCTTAAAGTTTATTTTGAGTTAGATTCATGTGATGTGGCCTGATTTAATTAATTATTATTTTTGACTTATTGGTAAATTTTGTATTATGCTGAAGCATTGATTGTAATTGAGTTTATTTACCACACAATCACATACAAGGTTCATGAGTAAACTATTAGATATAATGTAACATATCTAGCAAATAATGAAAAGTATTTCTTCAAATATCTTTGAAGAATGTGAGAATTTGTCGAGGAATAGATAATTATTCACTTAATTATAATTTATATGTGACAAAATCTTGATGCCCAGTGGCACATTGATAAAGTCATAAAAGCTCAATATGGACAAAGAGCGAAATGAACCTTGTTAAATTTGATGATATTGATGTCAATGATTATTAAGAAATACATTATGAGAATGGAACTATACCTTTAACTTTATGTGGAAGAAATCACGTTTTAGAGCCAATCTATTAATTTTACTTTACTACTTTTTGATTATTGAATCATAAGATATGACCAACAAAGAACTTTCGGACACTGGCTCATTCAAGTTTTAACACGACTGGCATGGATTCTTTGGTCGTCGTGATATGATGGTCCATATAATAAGAAATTAACATGGACATCTTTATTTTGAGTGAAACACAAAATGAGATATAAATTTGATGCACAGTATAGTGTCGAACTAAAATACTGTTCGATTACAGCTAGTGCATTCTAAAATACTAGGAGCACTACATACATTCATATCTCAAAGATACATCACTCATTTTTACAAAACTTGTTCATTAGCTAAATTGTATGATTGAGACCTGAATATGCTAAAGATACAAAGTATAATATTCCATTCTTATAATTGATAATTTGCGATATATGTGGACATAACCATTCAGAATGTGGATCATTCAAGTATTTTATAGTTTTAGCCGATACTTCGGCACGCATTGTCCATAAAAATATTGCATTTACAAAACTTCTCGCACATTTAGTATGATTGAGGACCCACCACCCTTATAAAGAACCCAAACTCATAATGCTAGAGAGTTTACATCAAAAGTACTTGATGTCTATTGTATTTTAATCAAGATCGATGTAATGCATCTTGTACCCTAATGTGCATATACAATAAGGTCTCAAAGAAGACACCGTCGAAAAGGATATAGATGGTGACTAAGACAATATTTGTGCGCACTCTGCACAGGGTTATGCAATATTACATGCAACTCTTACTTATTCGTTTATGAGCCCCTTCTAACCAAATATTTTGTGTACCAGTTGGTAACTGGATATAAGCCTGATAATTCATATCTACGCATATTTGGTTACGCAGTATATGTGCCTATTGCACCCCCACATCGCATTCATATGAGTTTCTAAAGATGATTAAGTATTTTTGTTGGATATGAATCTCCAACAGTCAATCCGCTATTTTAAACCTTTGACAGACGATCTCTTTATTGCTAAATTAGTGAATTTCTCACTCTAATGTGACAGTCTTCCTGTCATTAAGGGGAGATAAGAAATGTATTTTAATGGAATGACAGGAATAGTTTCACACTATGTCTCATAATAATCCCCGCATTTCACAATGTAACGTGAAAGTAAAATAAAGTGAACAATTGATCTTCAAAGTATAGAAGACTCAATTTCTAAAGTGACGAGATCATATATATACCAGCTGAAAATGTGTCTGCAAGGTTAAAAGTACCCATAAAGGGCACAATGTCGCAGATTAAGAAATTGCAACCATACTTAGTGGAGGTGTGGTTGAGGTCGTGACTCCCAAAAGAAACAGGGGGAGGTCACTTTGTTCGATCAATACTCGTCCAAGGAATAAGAGGGCATGTATGACACAACTTCAATTGATCATCAATGAAGATAATTCCTCTCATGAGATTATCTCTAATTATACTTATGTCCATAAATCATTATTGGAGGACGCTCTGATATTTAATATGATTCCAGAGAATTAAAAATCTCAATGTACTATGAGAGTTTATATAAGTTGATGGAAAGACTTTCCACACACATTGATGATGTATACACTGTTGCTCAATGAATCATAGAGCATGATGATATCGAGCCACGCTCTATTGAAATGGAAATATAGAGCAAATTGACCTAAATGTAAAGAATCAATCCAGGTAGAACTGAATTCACTGGTAACAAGACAGATATTTGGTCTGGTAGTGCTAACCTCACCAAGTGTAAAGCCTGTAGGACATAAACAAAGTTTTGTCAGAAAGCGTAATGAGAAAAATAAATTCATGAGATGCAAATCTAAACTTGAAGCATAAAGTCTCTCAAAACGCCCTGGAATCGACTATGAGGATATGTACTCTCTCATAATAGATATTATAATTCTAAAGAATGAGGATGCAGCTTATACCTGTGGTTACATCATATCTCTATGGGGAACATGATTTAGAGATATATACGAAAGTGCTTGCTGGCCTTTCGTTGCCAAGGCAAGTGACTCTAAGCCACGGAGTGCATTTGCAATTAAATTAAAATGCTCACTTTATGGATTGAAACAACCCAGACGGATGTGGTACAACCGTCTAAGTGACTACTTGATTGAGAAAAGATAATCTATGCCCTTGCGTATTGGTAAATAAAATAAGTTTCAAATTTGCGATTATAGTTGTATATGTTGATGATATGAACATAATACCCACTCTTAATGAAATAAAAGATATTGCTAGTTATTTGAAATCCTTAATTTGAGATAATGGATCATGGAAAAACTCGATCATGTTAAGGCTTTAAACTAAACCCGAGTTTGTGAAATATTAAATTATACAGTTTGCACATATACAAAAGATGATCAGGTAATTAAATATGTATAAGTACAATATATTAGCACTCCTATGACTGGTCAAAATGAAGATATAAGGAAATATCAATTTCGTCAGTGGAATGACGAAGAACTGGTGGGAGCTGAAATTCTCTATTGATGTACAATATGCGCATTATTGTAATATTACCAATACACTTGACCAAGTATTAATTTCTCAAAATTATTATCTTGATTTAACTCAAGAAAGTGCAATGTCTCTGGAATGGAATCAAAATGTACTTTGATACCTAAAAGAAACAATTGACGTGAGTTTATTTTTCTCATTCATAAATATAATTGGGACTGCAGATGGACTTGTAACCACTAAAGAAAATATTGAGTTTACTTACTACTGTGAAACACCAAATAGTATCGTTGATGTTGGTTACTCATTCGATCCATGTAAAGAGATCATTATCATACATATAGTCGTGATTATAAATGGTAAATATTATGATCATTCATATATAAGATAATAGTGGCTTGAACTCTATCACTGAAGAAAATATATTAACACGAGTAATATCACCACAACTCTTCTACAACCAACAACTATGCAATTTCTCAAGAATCAAGTAATTTGAGGAAGTGGAGACTTTCAAAGATCTCTTGATAGATGTACATATGAAAGTGAGGTGTAGACTTTAAGGGGAGTCTCAACATAGGTGTGTTGTACTCTTTTTCCTTAGACCAAGTTTTATTTTTTCCCATTGGGTTTTATTACTTGGCAATGTTTTAAGGATGCAACAATGAAATACCATTTCACCCTTTGACTTGGTACAAGGGGGAGTGTTGAAGGAAAAACAAAATGTGTATGCCTTCGTCAACAAGTAATTGATGAGGGACAATTTAGGTATTTGTTATCTTTATGTATTATAGAAACATGTATTTAATACCCCTATATAAAGGGAGTCTTTGATGAATAAGAGAACTCTAATTTCTATCGTTTCCATTGTCTCCTTTGTATCTTCTTCTTATCTGCTTTTCTTTTTACATTAATAAGATTATCCATATACATATATACACGTGTATATATATAGAATTGAAAATGATTTGAACTAAAATATCTCCATATCACATTACCATGATTAAGTTATTTAATATATATACAACTAATTACATATCAAATCACGCTACCCTCATAATTACTACACATTTGGTGACTGAAGTAGAAGTGAAAAAATTTATTTAACATAATTAATTATTGTACCAAATATATAATTAGTACAGATAGAATTTTCACAGATTTGTTTCGTAATTATTCATCAGATCAATAATTTATATACTTAAACTAAAACATTTATACCAAACTAGTATTACACCCATGCATTGCACGGGAGAATAATTCAAAGGTGTAATTTATCAATCTATTGAATATTATTCTTATGGTAATTATTTATAATATATAAATAAGTGGTTATACTATTTAAACCAAAGTAGAATAAGGCAAAAGTTAAAATAATAAATTTGAAAAATTGAAGAATTAAACATTATATAGAAAAAGGCTAATAAAAATATAATTAATTGGTAAATTATAGTTTACAAATTATAAATTACTTCCTTGTACATAACGTTCATAGTATTATTTCTAAGTTTGTTATCATCGTCGCAAATCAAAAAAAAAAAATCCCTTTCGGTTTAGTCACTCTTGATAATACAACATACATTTGACCATGACTGAAAACAGGCTTTTTCAAGAATGTCCAACGTGAGATAGAGATTGACCTTAACTTTTATTAATGTCATTGCATATGACACAATGTAGTGAAAATTACCGTCGTTGAAACTTAAAAGGCAACTTAAAATCTGATAGTGTTACAGTCATTTGTGAGATGAGTACTAATTCACCTACATTGTTTTCGTGGAGAATTGTTGCCTCCAATATATGACCACCCAATTTCGTGACAACTAATCTTGTTCCATTGCACAAACTAAGTTAATGATCAATATTTCTTAACCACATGATTGGAGTACCAACTTCTAAGTAGCTCATAATTCAGCAACCCAGAACACTTGATTATATATAAAAACTTGGGTGAGTGGACATCCTGCAAAATGTGAATGTTTGCATCAGATCTGCATATATCATAAACTCTGAAATCGCTACATAATGCCTTAAATCTTCCTTTTTATCAGGAATCTCGATCAATACCAAATTCATTAAGGCATTTATCTTAGATAGAAGTAGAAGAACGTGGGCATGAGGAAGGCCTTGCTTCTGGAACTGCACAGTGTAAATAAGTACATAAGATGAAAATTTAAAAAATAAAAAACACATCAATAAACAATAAATTGAAGGTGTATAAGTTTTGAATGAATAATTTTATTAAATGCATTTTTGATATGCTCACCAGAAACTATATTTTCAAATATTTGGTTATCATGTAAATCTCTAACTAAGCCGTCCAACTTCATTTTTAATATTCTTGAAACTATATCAAGATGATCTTCTGGCTTTAGATTACTGCTCTGGACAAACCGTATAATCTTTGCCATTTTGAACTGCACTTGAATGTTATGAATAAATCTGGATATCTATCCCATTGAAAAATCACTATAGTATCTTGGTAATTATGAATCATATATCGCGCACCACCGACAAAAGTCGATGGCAAGACAACTCTATTACCCACGATGCAACCATTTGTTTCACCGTATACTACTGCATCAACAATTATATTATACATCTCAATCCGGAACACTTTTTGATTTCTTTGACATATCATAATCTATCAAATTCAATCATTGTATATCCATCAACTATGAATTGCTGTGTAAGCCTTTTGCAAAAGAAGTAAGTGACTCGGTTGCCCTTTCATGTAAATCGGTGCGAGAAAAACTCCCTTTGGCTCACATAATTCTTTCCATTTCCTATCGGTTTTTGATGGTCAGCAAAAGGTATATCTTGTCTATAACTATCTCCGCCGTGAGGAAATAATAGTTGATATTGTAAAGTAAGGTAAGACGGATGCAACTCATTGATACTTTTCAATTTGCCAAATTTTGTTTCTAATATAATATCCCTATAACCCATATATTTCTCAAAATCACCAACAACTAAGATGGAAAGTTCATCCGCTTCGGGCAGATTGTGCGTTTCTGCATCTATGCCTATTATACCAATAAGACATAATTTTATTTCGACAACACCATCTTCGGAAAACTTGTCTTTGAAATTTCTAAATTTCTTAATTAAATTATTTTCCCTATTTAACATAGATTTGAGTTCAACTATAATTTTGATATGGAGATAGTTGTTTTCATTGCCTTTTCTACAAAAATGTAAATAATAAAATACAAATAATGTGAAAAAATAATAAATTAATTCGAATAACTAATGATAATTCATGAAAGTTGAAATTCATGCATAACCGGATTAATTAGGTTTTGAACTTTGTTTGCAATTTCATATATATAAAGTTGTTCAAACTTCAGTGTAGAATCTTCTTCTAGAATCAAACTCCCTATTAAATGATAGTTATGGTCGTGCAAATGAAATATCGGTGGCGAATTTCCAGTATTCATAATATAATCAAATATTCCACCCATGGAAGTTAAAAAGAAAAATATGTTTCTCTAAAAAGTATATTTTTATCACTAAAACCGAATATTAGATCATATAAAATTTGTGGTGGCTTCTTCAAATGAGGCAACACGATCATTTCTTTATCACACCACGTAGAGTATATCGGTATCATAGTTTTAACACTTGTCTTCAATCTCTCGCCATACCAAAAATAGATTAAACAATTGCCACGTATGAAAGTATGATCACCAATATCCTCATAAACTGTTCGATAATAAATTTATACAAATGACGGTGTCATTGAAATCAATAAAACTTATAAATATTATATATATATATATATATATATATATATATATATATACACACACACATATATATATATTACCATTTATATTTGAGTTAAATAAACTATTTTAGTGTATTTGTTTGAGAAAAAGACTGGAAGGAATTACCATCATCAAGAAATTTATGTTTCTTGGGGTACCGTTTAATTGAAGGCTTACAAAGTGTTGTAGTCACTTCCTTCTCAACTACTTCAGTTATTGTTGCACTGCAAATTCTAGTAGATGATGCGGAACCTTTTGAATATCACAAAGGTATATTTACAAACAAAAAAAATAATAATTAAACTAATTAATCATCCATTGAAAATATAATATTGAATAAAATATGAATATTTTGAAGTTTACCCTTTTCAAAAGTAGACTTCAAAAATGGCCTTCCCACTTCTTGCGTGGGAGTATTTTCCATTACAATATTAAAAATATTATTTAATAAAAAAATTTGTTATATGTTATTATATAAAATATATGTAACGTTAAAAATACATTAAATATGTATTACATATTCAGACTACTAATTATATAGCAATATTTAATTATATTGTATTGATAATATTATTTCAAAAGTAAAGTTTTACCTTAAAATTAAGTTAGTTTCTTTAAAAAAAATGGTGATATTAAATAAAATAAAATAAAAATATATTGTGAGTTCCAAATTTGTGTAATATGTCACAACTAATGGATAATAGTTTTATTTACTGAATTGATCCATTATTAATTATAACTTTAACGTGTAAAAGAATAAATAATTTAAACTGTTAGAGTTGTTATAAACATTCAACTTCTTAATGAAATATAAAATTAATATGTAAATGAATAATTAATTTAAATTATCACCGTTATTAGAAGTGTTCAAATTTTTTGGTGGACGTCCTCTTCTTGATTTAGGAGTAAGTTGATTCCGTGTCAAATGAACTACAACGGATGCACTAATACCCATTTTTGTGGATAGGACTGAAAATTATCTACAGTCACGTCAAAATTTATAATCCACACTCGTATTCTTTTCATAAAATAATTTTACTGCTAATTATATTTCAATAAAAATAAATATATCAAGTCATATTAATTTAAGACGTTTCCTAAAATTTATGAATTTAATTTATATGATTAAATTAATTATAATATTATGTTGTATTAATTTATCTCGTACAATAACTATTGGGTTGTATATAAAAAAAGGAATGTTCAAATATCTTTAGGGTTGAATATAATAAAAGGTTATTCTTTATATTGGATAATATTATGTCAAAATTATAGTAATCATCTCTCTAAATCAAATATAGTTTGGTTGCTTAAAATATATCAAAATAATTATTAGAGTAACCCAACCAACTCTCAAAATAACATTACTAAAAATAAATCTGAACAAATATTATATAATAGATTTGCTAAGGTACATAAATAGTTATTTCAAATTTTTAATGCTAATTGTTAGAGTAAATAGAGACTTTCAGAAGCTTACATTCAAAAAGTTGGATTGTTCTTCGAGGTTGTTAAAGCACATAGAAACTTACATTCAAAACTTTGATTTTTATAGAATGACGTGGAATACTACAATAATAGTTTGCACTAAAAATAAGAACAAAATCATAATTTAAAACATATAAGATCATAAAAAGAATGACATAATGTAAGCATAAAGCAACATAGCTGCAAGAGTCTAACTAAATGATTCATGATTTTGTCATATAATTGTGTGGATCTTACCTTTTTCATATATCATGATGATTAAACTTATTATTATATATTGTTATGTATGGTTTATTTGTATCATAGTATATGAAAATATGAGACATATTATACATAGGGTGATATATATTATGACAATCCATACATTAGTAGATACACTATGTTGATTACCATGTCATTTGTTTTACCATATTAAACGATATCAGTTAAGTTGATTGATATAACCTGACATATAAAAAACATAATTGTATGTTCAATTAATGTAATAATAGATGTTTCATAGTTATTCCAAAAATAAATTAATGATTGTTGGATATGAGACTCTAACCAAACGGGAAGTTCCATTCCCTTAACGAAAACAACAACAACAACTGTTTATTTACATTTTCCTTACATACTATTGTTCCAATAATTCGACAAAAACATATAATTTTTGAAGATACTGAGAGAGAGACCTATACGTATTTTCTCATCTAATGTTGACATCTCAAAAACCTAATGAAATGGTTTGAAAAGATACAAATCTAAAGGAATGCATCGTCGGAGTAAGTGTTGACTGTAGTATGATTAAAGAAGTTGAAAGCATATTTTCCTACACCGAACATGAACATTGTTTTAATTTCCGACACCATGATATTTGACAAAATATAAAGATCACCTACAACAAACATGGGCTTAAATTTCGCAATATAATTCTTGGAGACTATTGTGTTAATAACATTACCTTAAAAACTGCAAATGAGTTAAAATATTAATTTAAATATAAATATATGAAGAAACATAAGCAAAATTAGGTACAATTGTCGTATAGAGCAATCTTTGAAAACACAGTTGCAACTAAAAGGTTCAGTACTCTTTCCATATGCATTAACATCATAAGCCCTCACAAGAAGTAGTTTGAGAGTCCACTGTGTTTTGGTGGATTTAGATCTTTCACTAGTAAAAAGGTTTGTGCCATTGGAGAAGAAATATAATGAATTAGGTAATTTACTTGTCAATTTGATTGCATGAACTCTTTATTTTGTTTTTTTTCTCAACTGTGTGAAAATCAATATAGAGAGAGTTATTCCATAAATTAGATCTGTAATAATGAATAAATAATGTACAATGCGTTAATTAGTGATACACAAAGTTGATTTTACTTGTGAACTTCTTATCATCATTCCACAACATGTAAATCATTGATTGTAATTTAAATTATTCCATTACATGTGTGTATCAAATTTAATTAAAGTAAATTATTGATTGTAACTTAAATTATGACTGCTAATTTATTTAATTGTGGAATGTATTAACTGACAATACGGTAATATTTGTTAGTGGTAAAAATACTAAGTTGAGTTTTCATAAGAGCCCTTTAATGTTATGATATGTAATACTTATATTATAGTAAAGTAAGTCATTAATTGTAGCTTAAATTATGGTGAGACTAATTAGTTCTTCCTAAAAATCTAGTTAACTATGATGAGGATTATTGATTTTAATCTTAAATTTTTGTTGAAAATATTTGATGAATAATTTAATTGTGAAACTTCCTAAATCGTTATTGGAAACAAAATATTTTTTTCTGTCATCAGAAAAATAATATAATATTTTCCAACCAATATAATTATTTATCAACATATAATAAAATTATAGTCATATTTGGTATAACCATGGTAGGACTTTTTCTCATATTTTCTAACCAATAATATTTTCATATTTAGTATAATCATAGTAAGACTTTTTCTCAATACCATACTTGGTGAAAACGTTTAAGTCAAAAATAAAATTACCACAGTACTTTAACACCAAATGATCATCGACAACAATATTATTCAAGTAGATAAATTTATCGAAACCAACAGTAAGATACACCTTTCGATCAATCATTGTCATCTTTACAGACCATGTGTACCCATGGCAGTTACGTAGTTGGACAAAAATAGGGAGGTTGCTTTGAAAGTATGATGAGTAGTAATTTAGAATATACTGCAAAAAAATGTATAAATTGTATGATTATTAGGAGATCATTTGGAATTGTAAGAAATATATGATGTGGATGTTTTTTTGAAAAATCTAACCAATGTTTTATTAGAGAAAATCTTTTCCCGAAATCTCTCAATTGTCGCTGCAGAAAACTTTTGGAAAAACAAATAAAATTCAATTAATGATTCGTAAATATAATATTATACTACCAAAAATAATAGATATATGTATAAAAAATAAGATTAAAAAAAACACCATTAACATGGCAAAAAAATAGATATGGATAAAATATTTACATAACAAAAACTCAAAAAAAAATCTAAAAAAAAAGTTGGAACCACAAATATCAAAAAAGGATAAATTATAATAATTATTATCAACTTTTTAGTTTATAACAATTATTAATAATCCTAAATTAAAAAAATGCATGTTTCATGTCCATTGTAATCATAACGTTATGATGTGAAATAATATTATGTTAATCATGCGAGACTGTATAAGATTTTGATAAATAAAAGTCAAATAAATTCAACACATAATGACCAATTTTATTTCTTGATATCTCGCAAGTGTGTGCTTTGGGACATTAACTTGTGGCTACACGTTCAACTCCATTAGACAAATAAATATGAGCACTGCATATAAATGATACACAATAAAGTTATTATCTGTTAGAGTAGTTAGTAGGGGTGAACAGAAATACTGGGTACCCGGTCCCAAACCCAGAACTGCTTAGGACCCGCCGGGTCCAGTCCCGGAACCGGACCCGTTGGTACCGGTTCTGGTTCCAGATTCTTGGAACCTGTTGTAACCGGTTTCGATTCTGGGTCCATACTTTTGAGACCCGGTACCCACTGGGTACCCGGTGGGACCGGTTCCGGGACTGGGTACCCGCTGGTACCGGTTCTTAAACTGGGTACCCGGTACCAGATCTTTAATATTTAATATATTTAAGTGTATTTTGAGGATTTTCTATGTATTTTGTTGATTTGTAATCTTTTATTATGAATAAGTTTGAAGACCTTGTATTGATTAATGTTGTGAACTTGTTATTATATTATGTATTTGTAGATTTATTTTCATGAAGTTTGATATTGTAATATTATATAATTAATGTAGTAGGAAACTAAAATTTTTTATATATTGTAGGCTTACTTTCGGTAAATAGGAGGAAGCTAATACTAATGTATGCATAGTTTAGCAAATTATTATTATAGAAAAATAAATTCAAATAAAGACCGGGTACCCGGTTTGGAACCGGTACCCACCGAGTCCGGGACCGATTCCAAAAACTTTGGACTCGGCTAGTACCGGTTCCGGGACCGGTTCTCTTTTCTTGGACCCGGTTCCAACCGGTTCCGGTTCCAAGGAAAATGGTCGGGTACCCGGTTCCGCTTACCCCTAGTAGTTAGTATCACACAAGAAGAAAAAGTATAAAAAATATCCAACTAATCAGTTTGTATGAAAACATGAATTCAAACAAACAAATATGAATACAATTTCTTTTTAATAAGTTGAGTCAAGTGGTTGGAAAGTAGAAGATAAATCTCACAAACATTAATACAATTCATATGTCATACCTTTGATAATATGGATCTATAATGTAAAGTTTGTTTAATCATATTTTGAGATTTATAGTAGAAGCAGATATTATTCTATCAAATGGAGAATGTTATTATGTCGAAAATCAAGGAATTGGTTTGCATTGAATTTTGACTACCAAATTGAGACTATTATTACAAAAGTCAAATCTCATTGCATTCAATACATTAAAATATGTAATAATTATTGAAGTATATAGATGTACAATATAAAATAATAACAACAACAACAATAATAATGATTTTTTTTTATTATGATTACCAACTAATTTGGATTTTTTTATTATCAGTTTTTATAATTGGACATTCTATTTTAGTTATTTATTTGCATTCAATTTTACCCAATCTTAGCCATTTCGTTAAACTAATTATACTATAACCAAATAGATACATGATTTTCGCACATGCTGTAATTTATACTAATAATGTTGAACTTAACTTTTATAAATGGAAAATAATCTATACGTGATTTCCTCACATGATGTATTTTTGTAAATGAAAAAAAAAATTATTTTAGATAATCTTACTTTTTCAATACAGATCATAAAAATTCAAATACAATATATATTTACACTCATAATTATTACCTTATTTATGTGTGTATACAATTTAAATACATACTATAATAAAGAAATATATGTGTGTGCATATATATATATATATACACACACACACACACACACACACCCTATTTGTTAATGTTGTTGACACCCTAACCTATGTGTGAGCAAGACATTGCTTTGGATGACTCGTGTCATCATTTGGTAGCTCCGCAAGATGAATTGTCAACATGTGGTGGTTTGTGATAAAATACTTCCTTTTCGAAGTAATTTATATTATAATTTTTGCATTTTTATACCTTTCTTATTTATGCTCACGTAATCTCGGTTTTTTTAATTATATATGCCATGAGTATATTATGATTTAGTTATTAAAAACAATACCCTAAATTTTCATTATTGCATGATGTTAGTTTGTCAAGAATATAGAAGCTATAGTTGTTATTTAGTTAGCCTAGCATACTTTAGTAAGTAATTAGGAGTGTAATTAGTTAATAATTAGAGAGTTAGTCAAAGATTGGCAGGTCAAGCACTTGCTTAAACCCTTTAATGTTTATATACATTCATAATTTTTATTATCATTGTATATACATTTTTTTAAGTAATGATAATTTCTCTATCTATCTGCTCCACATGATACTCAATCCAATATGTGATGTATATAAATGAAAACATGATCTATACATTTCCTCACATGATGTATTTTTGTAAATGTAAATAAAAATGTTTTTAGATAATCTTACATTTTCAAAACAGATCAAAAATCCAATCCAATATATATTTACACTCATAATTATTATCTTATTTATGTATGTATAAAATTTAAGTATTGATTATAATAAAGAAATATACGTGTGCATATATATATATATATATATATATATATATATATATATGGATATATTATTGACTAAATAATTTAACATATTTAACATAATTATTTTTTTGAAAACCGATAGTTACTATACCATAATTATGAAACTGATAATTGATATGAAACAGATAATTATTTTTTGGGAAAAAAACTTTACCATCCGTACTATTACGATTTTCACAACTTACCATACAAATTTTTTTTGGGACAAACCACCATTTGAACTATGCGTTTTTTCCAAATTACCCCCCGAAACCAGAATTTTGGTGGTTTTAGATACCAAATCCGATTTGTTAAGTTTTTTTTGGTAACTTTCAACTGATAAATATTATATATATATATATATTAAAAAATAAAAGTTATTTTGTTGAAAAATAAATAAAATCTTTATAAAATATCAAATCTTTTGTACAAATCTTTTCTACTTGAATTTTTTCCTTCTGGAACTGAACAAACAACAACAAACATTTTCTGGAATCAAGCAAACAAAAGAAAGCAACAACAGTAGGTAACATCAGTCGCCACCCCCAATTTCTAACACATAATTTCTAAAAACAAAATTCAAATAAGATCCAAAACCGTTCACGAAAGTCCGACACCCTGAACAAGCCACCACTGCCGATTTTCCTAGCCACAACAGTCGCCATCCCCAATTTTCGGCCGACACCATCTAGCACTCCATCCCGACCGAAAATGACTCCAAGCAAAAACTGAATCAAATCCACCACCGCCACCGAATTTCTTTCCAAACCCGGGAACTTGATACTCATGGCCAAAAACCACCACCACCGCCTGTTAGTCACCAACGCCGACAACCGGCCTTCTCAATCATGCCCGACCGCTGAATTTGAAAAGTCGTCGGAGTCCAATCGCCTCATCGCCGTCACTTAGTTGATGGAAATTAGAGACGAGACCCTTCATGAAATGAGCCTGCCGCGGCACGTTGTGACCGGAGAGACAGTCGTTGCGTGTCGTCATCATCGGAGAGCTTGTCATCGTCGCCTTGTCACTCCACCTGGCCGCTACCATGGAGATGAGGCCGCCTTGCCATCGCCGTATTTCTGACGCTGCCGCTAATTATCCAGTCGCCATGGTTATCGATTGCTCCCGTCGTTGTCGCTGCCGTGAAGGATCGGGATGGAGGGGGCAGATTTCCCAATTGATTTCGTGAATAGGGGAGAGAAATGAAAAAATGGGGGTAGGAAAAAAGGGCTTTTTAATAAATATATAAATATATATATATATATATATATATATATATATATATATATATATATATATATATA
>BMAC01000191.1:669723-683991 GCA_014905375.1 Phtheirospermum japonicum
TATATAATATTTATCAGTTACAAGTTACCAAAAAACCCTTAACAAACTGGATTTGGTATCCAAAACCACCAAAATTCTTGTTTCGGGGGGTAAGTTGCAAGAAACGCATAGTTCAGATGGTGGTTTGTCCTAAAAAAAAGTTTGTATGGTAAACTGTAAAAATCGAAATAGTCTGGGGGGCAACAAGTTTTTTTCCCTTATTTTTATTTACAATTACTATACCATAATTATGTGATATGAAACCGATATTTAAAATAATTAACATAATTAATTTTTGGATTAATTTCTGTTAAACTGATAATTACTATACAATATATATGAAAACTGATAGAAAAATATATTTAACCTAATTAGTTTTTGTACCAAATATATAATTAATATATACTACTACATTTAGATTCATAATGCATCCAATACTATAATATATTCCATATTTTGATAAATTGTGTATGTAGTAATTTATTTCACAAACTTGTAGTTTACATACTTAAACTAAAATATTCATACCAAACATATACTAATTAATCAAAAAAGTCAAATGTTCATACACCAATGATCACATTTCCATTTATAATTGGGCATTCTATTTTAGTTATTTTATTTGCATTCAATTGATTGTGGAGACGAGTTTAGAACCTTAAACCCTCATTTTATTATCATTCTTTCAATTTCAATTCTCGTCCTAGTTGTTTAGAACTCAAAACCCAAAAATTGATCATGTGTTTAGCTTAGTATTTTCTTTAATTTCTTATTCATAAATCAAACCCAAAAACTACCTCCGATTAGTCTTCATCGCGAGATTTGACTTGAGTCACCTCACACCACTACGACCGACTCCATTCTCCTGCGAACAGTCCTCAAACGTTTGTAAAAATTTAGTGCGCTTGAGATCACTTCAAAATTTGGCATCGTTAATGGGGAAGGCTAAAGGTCATGTTTTTGTGTTTACTCTTCATGATTTTTATTTTTATTTTATTTGTTTTGTTTGTGTATCTTATTTGTGTGTGATTTTTCTTTTTATTCGTTTTTGTTATCTATCGTCGGTATGTTTAATCTCATTTATTGAGTGTTGTATGTGTAAGGTACATCGAAGATCTCAACTGTATCTTTTGAGATCAAGACTCGATGAACCAAATAAATAAAGAGAGATGTCCAATTATCAAGTGTCTCCACCATATGGCGATCCGTACACTCATCGTGCCCCTCGACAAGCCATTTCATTTAGCCCCACAATGTGAGAGTATGATCTTGATGATTTCTACTCCAAGATACTCTCGGTTTTCCATGGGATCCCGAGCGAGGATCCGATTACTTTCACCCGTGAGTACGATGTTGTCACCCAAAACTTTCCTCATCAAGGCCCCGCCAAGGATCAAGTGATGATGCGACTCTTCGTCTACACGTTGAAGGATCGGGCAAGAACATGGTTGATGAATTTGGAACCAGATTCCTTGTAGTCGTGGGATGAGGTTTACGATCAGTTTATGGGGACATTCTATTTCTCCCAATCCAAACCTTAGAATCATAGATGGAGCAATCAATTGACCCCATCTACAAATTCTTATTATTCGAGCCACAACGATCTCTTTGCTCCACCCGATCACTATGATCCAAGTTTCGGTCATCACGCCCCGCCCCAAGATTCCTACCATCCAAGCTTTAACGAATCTGATGTCACACCTCTCGATTTTCATAATTCCGACTTTCAATGATTCATACGCTCCCCCCCCCCCCCGCGCCTTTTTACCCGAGCTATGACTCATATGCTCCACCCGATTCTAATTCTTTCTACCCGAGCTATGACTCTTATGCTCCACCTAACTTGATTCCCTACTACTCGAGCTATGGAGATTATACCCCACCTCCTCCTCTCAACTACAACCAACAAATTTTCTACCACCCTGATGTCCCACTCGACCATGATTCTGACTTGGTCGGGGTGTGGACATCCACATCCAACTCTTGAAGTTTTGCCAAGTTTTGAAGAGACTATTCGTGACATCAATGTTATATTAGAGGCATCCTTGGATTCTAATTATTGGGAAGAACCCTCCAACAAGGCGGATGCCATTATATGGAGATGATGAACCAAAATAGTGCGGGTATCCGTGATGAGGTGAAACGACTTACTTTTGATGAAGTTCCAGTTATTGATGTGGTGGAGCCCACCTTGGATGTTGGTGATTCGAACTTGAACACTCATGTGGAATAGGTGTATAAAGAGGTGGAGGTTGAGGATTAGATGTGTACATCGCCCCTCTTCTTTTTGATGAGTTATGAACAAGAGTGTAGGGGTGTTGTCATTGGAGATCCCATAAAATAAGAATGAATATAGCTTAATTGCTCTTGTTGAGGACGTTGGAGTTCTACCGACTTTGAAGAAGGTCAAGATTGTCGAGACCCTTTTAGAACCACCTGAAGCCTTATTGGGACTCGAGTTTGAGGTGGTGGAAGAGATAGTCGAGAAGGAGGCCAATCCCCCTCCCTTATGCCCGAATATTAAATTACGTGCTTTAGAGAGCACTTAGGTGGTGATTGAGAAAACGAAGGAGCATGGATTGGTAGATGACTGCCTCTTTTGTTCGACGGATTTTCTAGTTATTTCGGTGACTGAACCTCGCTCCACACTCCCATTGACTTTTGACCTTTTCTTGGTGATCGATTACTCGCGTTTCTGACCGGCCAAGCAAGTTGAAACTTTCATTTCTCCCATCATCGAGCTTGCTTGGTTTTCCCGCCTTTGTACCTTACTTCTCCTATTGGAATACACGAAGGTGTGGCATGATCGTCACCCCTTTCTAGATCCTGATGACGTCGTTCATTATAGGTCGTCGAGCTTTAAACGTTAAACAATTGCTTCTTGGGAGGCAACCCAAGTTCTTGATTTTTTCTTCTTTTCTTTATGATATTTTGGGAGGATCGACCAAAGTTTGAGATTTGTTTTGCATGCCCGGGGCCATTTTTGAAGAATCATACATTTTGCTTGAGAAACGACTGAAAAAGGAGTAAAAATGAGACTTTGTTGACTGCATGTCGATCACCCGTCGATCGACGCAAGGTCCCCGTCGACTGCCTGTCGATCAACAGACATGTCGATGGTGTGTCGATTGACGCAAAACTCTCTATTTTTCTCGTCAATCAACGCCTGGTCGATGGGCCACCATGGCCGACCGGGAAAAAAAAGGGTACTCTTTTGATCTTTGATAAGAAAATACAAGAGGTGCTTAAATTATAATGCTTCATTGAATTCACCATATTTATTATTTCTTCATTTTTTCATAAGAATTAAGGAATGAAAGCGAATTATTGTTTAACCTTCTTAAATTGTAATAAAACTATTTCATTTTCAAGGAAGACACACTATTGAGGTGGTTTTTGGATAGAAAAAAAAATTCCCCAACAAGCGGGAAAAAAAAATGCAAACAAGTGATTGTTTATGATACATAGTTATTTTTTTCCACTAACAAATATACAAGTCCCATTTTCTCCCCAAAATTCTTTCCTCAATTCCCTCTTTATCTTCATTATCATTAACTTATCACGTACACCAAATCTAACTGTAGTTTTATTTAAAAAATATTTTATTAAATAATTTTATATTCAATCACTTACATAAAAAATGTATAAATTATGTTTAATAACCATCAAGTACAAAAATTTCATCTACTTGATTCTTTTTAAATGAAAGAAAACGAAGTAATATTGACCAGATATCTTCACCCAAAAAAGATGTGATCGTTTTAAAAGAAAAAAACAAAAAACTGTTCAGTGACAATATATATATTAAGCACCACATTTGAATCAGAAAGACAGTTGAGGCCTGGGAAATGTAAGATAGATTTATATATTGGAGGACAACTGCATGTGCCCGCACCGCCAGTTGCCTGCTTGCTGTAGACAAGTTGCCAAGTTTGCCTCTAGTATTGGTACTTGCAATTATAATATACCAATTAGCTAAAAGAAAATATTAGTTCATGCAATCCTTAATAAATATCATTTTATATTTTACAATCAAAATTAAGAGTCAATAAACATCGACAAATATCTCTTTATTTAATTAAAAAACCTGTCTCTCCTTGAAGAGAGATTTTTGGAATTTAGATGTAAATTTAAATAAAGAGAAGTCGAAAAGAATGGGAAAAGTATCTTAAAATACAAATAATTAGCAATAAAATTAGAAGTCTAAGACCCTACTTAGTTGAAGTAATTTAAAAGATCGATTGCTGATAATTAGTAAATGTTAGACTATAGCTGATTTAAATTAATATTTGATAAATTAATTGATTAGATCAACTTATTAAATAGTTATTTGTTGTAATAAACATGAATGAGATATAAAAAAAATAATATAAATAATAAGCAATAAGAAGATAAAAAAAATTAAAAATCAATAAAAAATGCTAATTACTATCAAGTACCTATAGTATACACATTTTGCCCTATTAGTAGCCAGCATATTTTTGAAGTGAACTCAATAATTATATTATGCGAATTTGTACTTTTGGTACCTCGGATAGTTTAGAGAAGACGGTTCATATAAAAAACAACCTCTAAAAATTATGGGCAGTGAGAGGACTGAATATTCTCCCCATACGAGGCGATTTTTAATAATATCGCCTCTAAAAATAATTATTATCACGGGTAGTTGGGTCGAAATCCGTGTAATAGTTCAGAGTAGTTTTTTTTTTTTTTTTATATTTTTAGATTCTTTTTATTTGTAAGTTTATCGAATAATTATTTAGTTAAAATATTATTTTATTTATTTATTTAGGTGACTTTTTTTTCTTAGTTATTTTATTATTTTACAAGGTTTATAAGTTTTTTTAAAGATTTTATTAAAAACATATTTACAATTTAGTTATAATTTATATATTCTTATTTGATGTTAAAGTATTTTGAGATTATTTTATATTATTTACAACGTTCTTGACTTTTTTTTTAATTTTATTCTAAAATTTATTTAATAATTATTTAAGATTTCAATACAGATTTTTATACTTATTTAAATAAGTTTATAAGATGACGAGTCCGTTGTCGTAAATGTGATTGTATGAATCTAAGTTTCTAAGGGGCCTTGGGGTCGGGTGAAGGCAATTATAATGATAGTGGTACTATTCGTAAGAGGTTGGTTAGGAGTTCAAAAGAAAATTTGTGTGGAAAGATAAAAGGTTCTGAATTTTGGCATGGATGAGTTTTTGAGAATTTTTAAATATATTTTTGAGATATTTGTATTTTAATTTTGAATAATTATTAAAAGAATTAAAAAATAAAAATAAATCAAAAATAAATCTCAAAGTATTTTAACACCAGATAAAAATATAATAAATATAAATAAATGCTAATTAGTTATTTAATAAAATGAAAAAAAAACTTAGAAGCATTGTAAAATAATATGAAGCCACCTAAAAAAATATATAAGCAATATATTTTCTTTTTAAATAACTAATAAATAAACTTCTAAAAAAATCTTACAAATATAAAACAATTATTTTTAAAGGCGATTATTTTAAGAATTTCTTCCTTTAAAAAGAATATTCAATTATCAATTGCCCAAGAATTTTAGAAGCCTCTCCTGGGCTGTTCGAGGTACCAAACGTGCAGATTCATATACTATATATACCAAGTTCACTAAAAAAAAAAAACAATAATACTAAAATCGCAAAACGAGTTTACATAGGTACCTAATAATAAGTATCCCATAAGAAATAGAAATTATTACAAAAAATACACATAAAAATAACAAAATAATAATAAATAAATTTGAAATAATATATATAGATCTCCTAAGAATAGTATACATATAAACAAAGAAAATAATAAGAATAAATAAAAATCTTCTTATATCTAAACATAATATTTTCTTAAAATTATAAAAATAATGCGTGAGTTCAGAAATTAAACAAATTCTACACAATAAAATAAAATAAATTTCTAATCTATTAGTTCTTACATAAGGAAAATGATAAAAGTAAAAAATAAAAACTAGTCTAATCAGATAACAACTGATCATAAAAGGCTACGTTGCGTAATTTTTCCAACATGAGCGCTTTGGGTCAACCAAGCTATCAGTAGCTTATTGCAAACTTTTATCAAGCATTGGGCATGAATACTCTATAAGCTCCTCCAAAAATTTAACCAAGCGGATTCTAAAACAGCATTTAAGATTGGAGGGAGTATTTATCAAGAAACAATCATGTTCCTTTTCAATTGAATTAGATTACGCTAGTTCTATCTGCACCTAATATTTTACTAGCCGCACCCATATTACTTTTATTTACAAAAAACATCATTTAAGGAATTGTCTTATATACCCTTATTAAATTTTCGCACATCCTTATTCATCTCAGTTGCTAAACACACTCATAAAATATAAAATTGCTATACACACCCATTAATACATACAAACATATAATTTTCCTTTTCCCTAGCACTCTTCAACTATTTAATGCATTTTTTTCTTCAATCTCACTTCAATTATTTTCAGACTCTAATGATTCAAAACATTACAAAAAAAATAACAACAGATGATGAAAGAGACATAGGAACAACCAATGTTAATTATTTCTTCCTTTTTGTCCGATTATTTTATTTTTTTGCACCCTGTTGCTAGATTTAGATCAAAATTTCCAAAAACTACTTGCAACATTTTGGCCCTTGTCTGCCGAAAATTAATATTCTGACAGTTTTTTGCAGCCAGTGGCAAAAAATACCCAATAATTCCAGCAATTAGAGGTAGAAATTTAGGACTACTTTTAGTAACTAGTGGATAAAATTTCTAGATATAATTTCAGCCACTAATGACCGAAAGTTGGATTTTTTAACCATTGATGGTTGAATTATACACAGAACTGATATACATGTATTGGTTTTCCTCTTTTTTTCTTTTCCAATTTGTAACAACAATCGAACATATATTTTACAGAGTCTAGTATGGTTAGTTCATTAAAAAACTAGTTGGTATTGATTTATACAAATAACTTCACAACACACCAATATTTTGAATCTCGTGAGCATTTAGTAAGTTGGGTACGTGAGGTTGGAAACGATCATGACATGGTGATTGTGTGAAAGGTCTGTATACCGAATATGGAAAGTTCAAGCCTTCGGTATTGTTAGTCTGTGAACGTAGTGGGCCATATTGTGAATATAAACCTAATTCATTGCGAGTGAGAAGTGACAACGTGGAGGTAGAGGACGAACTTCGAGATGGAGAAAATATGAAGAAGAAGAACAAGCAGAAGAGAAATAACGAAAAAAAATGTTTCTAAAAAATGAATGAGAACTAAATGTTGTATTTGGTGTGCATAATCATCCGATTACACTTGATTTCAATGGTCATTAATATGTCAATTGATTCACGAAGGCTAAAGAAGAGTTTGTGCTAGATATGTGTGAAAGTAATAGTCGACTAAAGGACATTTTGCACATCGTGAAGAAGATATTTAAAGATAACAAGTCAAAATTAAGGACTGTGGATAATTTTAGGTTGAACCACGAAATATTTGAGAGGTGAGGTAAATCTCAAATGTAATACCTCATGAGTAAAATAGAGAGAATGATGACATATGATATTCTAGCCGATGCGAGAAGACTGACATGGTATGGGATATCTTATTTGCTCACCTTACGAGTGTCAAAATATCTGCTTTTCCAAGAGGTTTGTTGATGGACTATACGTAAAGATGAATATGTATAAGTTGCCTTTTTTAGAGACAGTTGGTGTGACGTCGATTGTCTTAACATTCTAAGTTGCATGAACTTATTTGGAGAAAGAGGTAGAGGACAACTACACTTGTGCGTGTAGCATATTGAAATAATGTATGGACCAGTCGTATCTCCCTGACATGATAATTACTAATTGAGAAATCACATCGATGAATTTTATTGAGGCTTGCTTTTCCACTTTGAGGTCGTTATTATGTTTTTGGCACATTGGTAAGAACATATTGACCAATTTCAAAAAAATAAATGTTCCCAGATGAAGGATAAATGGGACACATTCAACTGCAGTTGGTATGTATTGGTATTTGCAGATTTTGAACTAACATTCTGCGAGTTACTTATATGATTCAAAGTTGAGTATGTAGAATATGAACCCGCTGTTTAGTATGATGTGAAGCAATAGATTGAACCGTACAATGAGAGATTTGCATCCGTTTGGATAAATGATGTCGTGTATATTAGTAACACCACAACAAATAAGTATTTTGAATGTAAATATATTCTCGCGTTAATTAATTGTGTTCATTTAAAATATATTAATAAAATCTCAATCTTCTCTCGGAGCGGAGAGACACCATGAAAAAGTAACTTGAATTGGGCATGGATAATTTTGAAATATGTTGGGCTAAAACTCACCATTTTCTTAAGATATCGCACACTGAAATCCAAGCAGCATTTCAGGTAAGTATTAATGTAGTTTAATATCAATTCAAATCAAATGTATTCAAAGAGTTGCAAAGTGTAGTTTCTATTGATGGGTTGATCAATATACTTGATAAGATTAAGTGCGTGCCTAATAGTAGTTTAGATCATTTGATAACGAAGTCTGTGGCTATGAAATTTAGATTTTGGAAAACTAGGGTTCAAGCTCATTGCGATCAACACTTGTCGATTTTCTTAGTTATTTTTTTCGGCACTGGTTCGTCGATTTTATGTTATGGTATTGATAGGAAGATGCTAATAAAATCTTGCAAATTTCATTGAGTGTCCATCGAGAATTTCATTAAAATTTGCTCAGTATTGGTTGAAATTTATCTCAATTATCGTAGCTAGTTGTCGAAAGTAAGGTTTGGTTTCGTTTAGTGGTGATTAAAATTGTCCTCAAACTTTGTTCAATATATGATGAAAATTATCTCAACCTTTGTTCTCTAAATGCCAAAAATAGTGTCAGATTTCGATTAGTGGTGACTGAAATATGAGAAGTCTAAAACAATACAAGAAGTATAGGAGTGGCGTTGTTCGGGCTTAAAGTTTTTTGATACATATAAAGTTGTATTCTCCCATCCCATTGCATATTCATCATGAAAATGGTACCACGAAGATATCACAAGTGGTAAAGGATGACCCTCGCGTAGAAAAACCTACAAGATAAAGGATAACATGAGCACATTTTTCATAAAATTATTACAAAAATAAATAATTATGTTTACCTCAATAAAATGATCGTCATTCACTAGTCATGTAGCAATACACCTCGAATTTGGTGGAATTATATTTGTCAGTGGGAAATATGTGAGGCACATATTAGAAGACAAAGTGATTAAGGCGACATTGTAGTAGTTTGCAACCAAGTGGACCTTTTCTTGTGGAGTGAAACAAATTTTCTTCTACACGAATATCAAAGCAATTAAGTTGATGAACCACCTCAAAACGACCAATCTTGCAAAAAATATGGTTGTAGAGTTGCATGTGACGTCTTAGCTTAGTCATAAGGTAAGCTCTTACCAATAAGTGAATCTGGTCCACGCCCCAAAAAGTCTGCAATAGCCTCAAAACCAAAATGATCATAGGATAGTATGTCTTTGGTGTCAACAATATAGTTTTGTGGGTTAGATAGTAAAATACAGAGTGTACCACTAGTAGTAGAATATAGAGTGTGTGTACGTCTAATAGTTTATTTTTACATCAATGGGTGTTTTCAAAACACCTGCATATCACCAATTTATCATCCACCAACAACCCAAATGCATCATTAGGCAACCTACTATCATTAACAAAGTTTACATATTCAAAATCACCAGATAATATTTAGTCGATTGATCATTCACCTTTTCCCCTATTTTTATAGGTGGTTGCCCACGATTACGCACAGGTCCCTCAGGCCCAATAATGGGGTCGTCACCGGATTTGCGAGCTCTCTCAGTTCCCTCAAAAATACCATTTTCTTAGTATCACTAACCTCATCAAACTTTGATTTCAAAACACCCCATACATCAAGTAGGTGAAAACCTAAATCAGTAATAGCACTATCGTCAACTCCACATTAGGCTCCATATCTAACTTTCTCCAAAAACTATCAACACTATCTAAGTTGGTTGGCTTGTCATTCTTTATGGGCTGTTTATACTAGGTTTCGTTGGAATTGTGAATCTTGATATTCAGAATCTTGAGTATTCATAATTCTGTAAATAGTAAGAATTTTTATTTGTTATATGATTTAGAGCCATTTACTTTTTACTGTAGATGTCAAATCATGTCTGGAAAGTAGATGATGATGTATTTTATATTGTATTTGATGTCAAATCGTGTCTGAAAAGTGGACGCTAATGTATTATTATATTATATTTAGTAATATTTAATTTCTTTTTAAATATAATGATGATGTGATAAAATAGATGAGTGTGGGTTTAGGTGTAAAAAATTGTTAGTTGTGAGTTGGAAATTTGAGTCGTAAAACAAACGAGAATTGAGATTTAGAATTTCAATCCGTGTATTTGGAGTTTTAGACCAAACAAGGTTTAGGAATTCAAATAGCTCACAAGTACAAGATAGACCACATGTCTTACTTAATATAACAAGTTAAACTGAACCTTGAACTATGCTTTTGTTATTTAGACAACAAAATTCATTATTTTGTATACATAACTTAAATTTTAACCAAACAAATTTGAATTTTCTGAACAGAAAAGTACAAGATCTACCTATATCAGTCGACAGTTGCTAGTCTCCCTTGCCTGACATGATAGTGAAAGTCGGACGCTAGGAAATTTTGACATTTTCTTCTTTTTTGGTTGATAATGGGTGTAGTTATAATTGTTGAGTGAGTTAGAAAAATAATTAAACCGAGATTAAAGGCGTTTTAGATATCTCACCCAATTACAAAAATATTAAAGAGGTAAATACGCATATACGGGATATTTGAGAATAAATTCTCTTTTTAAAAATAATAAGAAATATGAGTATATTAATGTACGAGTGTGCGAATAGAATAAACCCATTATTTTATTCATGGGCCAAAGTTAAATACAGACTCGATGGATAAGGACTACGTCTACGGGAATGCTTGCTTATAATTTACTTTTGTGTTTGACTCCATCTTGGGATATGAAGTCCTGGAAGGACCCGATTGATACCAACGTCATGTCATTTATTAGTACAGTAGAACACGGTTAAGAATATAATTTTTTTTTGAATTTTCTAATAACCAAAACTTATTATACAATTTAATTTAAATATTAAAATATTTAATAATAATTAATTAGTATAAATTAGACAGAGCGTGTAATAAGTTTTTAATTTATTTACGTATGTAAATATAAAATTATTAACGAATCTAATCTAAATATTAAAATAAAAAATTATTTAACAATAAAAAATAATAGCTAGTCATTTGTAGAATATATAAAATGAGAATATAATATTTTTTGAATTATTTTATTTTTAAATTTAGAAACTCTATAATGAATATAAATATTTTTTATTTGTTCATGTTAAACCCGTGTAACACACTACTTAATTATAACAATTATACCCTGTTTCTCTTTCCTTTCCAAAATTATTCCCCAGGTCAAGACAAAATACGCCACAGCTTTAACCCAAATATCATCTCCAAATTCAAAGCAAACAATTTCTCTAGAAATTTCACCGGCCAAAATAGACGAATTGGCAATGTAAATTCGGCTAATTGAAAGGGAATTGAGATGGCGGAGTAGAGGCTTGGCGGTGCCGGAAATGGGCGGAGAGTTTATTAACACGTAGCAGTACGTTTTTAGTGTAGTGTACTCTAACTATATGGAGATATGAGGTTAGGGATGAGGCTTACAGACTACAGATATTGCTCTTCGTATGCACATGCTGAAACATTACCGAAGGAGTGTTTAATGTATACTGGTTTGGGTTATGTCCTTGTATTTCTCTCATATCCCTTGGGCATTTTAGAACTGAGTTGGCAAGTCGAGGTATTTTGCCTGCAAAAAGAATGCAACAAAAATATACTTATCTAATGTTACATCCTTTTTAAGTTAATTTTATGATTATTTACATTGCTTTTTTATGATTACGTGGTTTTGGAGTTTTAGACAAATGGTCATGCTTCTTTGTTGAGATTTAGTGCTTTGAAATTCTACCAGGAGTGTACAACAAATATTTATGAAACATTTACCAAATAATCTCGAAAGATTACTAAAATAAGCAAGAAATATTATAAGGTTTGGTTTTTCATCATTTTAGGTCTTAGAAAAATAATGTAAGTCTAGTAGAGTTCATTTTCTATTACTTAGGTTTTAGAAATTATTCACAAATGATTCAAAAAAAAAAAAAATAAAAACATATGAGAAAAAATTAGAAACAATTGTTAGACAAGAAATTAGTATGAAACATTATTAAATAATTTTAAAACAAACAAGAAACGGTCTTGAACCAATTTTTAACCAATTAAGTTATTTATAATAACTTGATGCCTAGGGTTTACTTTTTCAATTAGGTTTATAATAAAACTGTAAATCCAAAAATAAAATAAAAATAATAGTACATTTCTCATTATTTAGTTATTAAGAATTATTACTATAAACAAACATGAAACAAATATAAAGTAATTTTGAAACAATTATAAAACAAGCATGAAACAATGTAGCATAATACAGGTGGGTTCACTTTCTCATTATTTAAATTATAGAAACAAATAATAAAGAAAGTTTAAACAATGTATGAACATAATACATGTTTGTTTCTACATTATTTCTAATTCGTTTCATATTTATTTTTATACCCTTTTGACTAGGAAAGTGAACCATATTAAAACATGTGTTATATTTCTACATTGTTTCCACGTTGTTTCATAGTTATTTCTATAAATTAAACAATAGAAAAGTGAATTCTATTAAACCTATATTATGTATCTACATTGTTTTCACATTATTTCCTACCTTGTTTGTATACCTTACTAATTGAAAAGCAAACCATATTAAAATATATATTATTCTTCTAATAACCTCATCAATGAAAAAGTGAAGTATAATTACACTAATGGGAGTTTTCTATACATTAAATAATCATAAAGTAAATCTTATCAAAATATGTTTTAAGTTTTTCCCTTATTTAACTTCGTTTATTAATTGTTTGTATACCTTAAATAATGGAAAAGTGAATCCTATTAAAATACGTGTCGTGTTTTTTGAATTGTTTCCAATTTGTTTCTATACCCTAAGTAAGGAAAATGTGAACTTTATTAAAACTTTGTTGTCTTTCTACATTGTTTTGACTTTATTTCATACTTGTTCTATACCATGATAATTGTGAAAATGAACTCTATTAAAATATGTATTATATTTTTATATTGTTTCCACTTTATTTCATACTTGTTTTGATACCCTAATAATTGAGTAAATGAATTAAAATACGTGTTATGTTTTGTATAATTTCTAATTGGTTTTACACCTTAATAATTGAAAATGCAGACTCTATCAAAGCATGTATTATATATTTTATGATTTTCATTTTCTTTCCGAGGTGCAAGAAACATACTTGTTGCACTAACAATATTAGTATTGCTATCTCCTTGTTGCACTTTAAGCATCACATAAAAACTTGAGGGATAGTTGCACTTTCTCACCAAACTTTGGGAATAACTTTTTTGCATGCAAATTCTTCGACACTTTGCACGTAAAATTGAGATACGAATTATTGGTGATGGGGAAAAGCTCTCTCTCTCTCTCTCTCTCTCTCTCATTGGATTTATTCTCTCTTATCGATGAAATGACAAAAAAATGTTGCGGTTTGGACAATTTTGTAACAACAAAATTTAAATTATTTAGAATTTAAAAATATATTAAAAGTCTATTACGATTCATATTTTCATTATTTAGATTTTATAAAAAAATATAAATTAATAGAATTTACTTTTCTATTATTAGGTTTTAAAAAAATAACATAAATCTAATGGTTCACCTTTCATTATTTAGGTTTTAGAAATTATCATTAGGAGATAAAAAAAAAATGAATATGAGAAAAAAAAAGCAATAAACAGGAATTAGTATGAAATAATCATGAAATAATTTCAAAACAAACAAGAAAAAGTTTTGAAACAATTTTTAACCAATTAAATTATTTTATAATAATTTGATAAATGGGACCCACTTTATTATTATTATTTAGGTATTAAAAATAATATTAATCAAACATGGCTTACATTTCTATTATTAATGTTGAGGAATTTATTCTTGGCAATAATTCCTATTTTGTTATTTGCCTTTCTTGGGCACAAAATAAGTTAGGAAACTAGATATAAGTCAATATTATGTTTCTAAGTTTATGCACAAGACTTTAATT
>BMAC01000191.1:690872-712436 GCA_014905375.1 Phtheirospermum japonicum
CTTTCTGTTGCTTGTTATATGAAAATTTTGTTGCATCAAATGGACATTAAGAGCGCTTTTTTGAATGGGGTCTTAAGTGAAGAAGTATATGTTGAGCAGCCTAAAGGATTTGTGGATTCTCAAAAACCTGATTTGTTTTAAAATTGAAAAAGGCACTTTATGGTTTAAAACAAGCTCCTAGAGCTTGGTATGAAAGGCTAACTCAACATTTGCTTTATTTGAACCTTAGACGAGGGGAAGTTGATAAAACTTTATTTCTTCTTAAATCCAACAAGCACATCTTAATTGTCCAAATATATGTAGACGATATTATTTTTGGATCCACTAACGAGCAGATGGTCAAGGAATTTGTCACTCGAATGTCTGATACGTTCGAAATGAGCATGGAAGGTAACCTCTCGTACTTCCTAGGTTTACAAATTAAACAGCTTGATGACGGTATTTTTCTTTCCCAGACTAAAAATGCAAAGAACTTAGTCAAAAAGTTTGGATTAGAGGGTGAAACTGTTATGAAAATGCCGCTGGGCAAAACTGTAAATCTGACCAGAGACGATGTTGGTAAGGGTGTTGATAACACCATGTACAGGAGTATGATAGGAAGTTTGTTGTATTTGACAGCAAGTAGACCAGATATTATGTATAGTGTGTGCTTATGTGCTAGGTATCAGTCTAATCCAAAAGAGTCACACTTGAAAGCGTTTAAACGAATTATTAGGTACATTGCTGGTACAACTGAACTAGGTGTATGGTACACGAAAGATACTGGTACTGAACTTTTAGGATTCACTGATTCGGATTGGGCTGGAGATGTAGTAGATAGGAAGAGTACTACTGGAGGATGTTTTTTTCTGGGTAATAATCTAATTTCTTGGTACAGTAAAAAGCAAAATTGTATTTCTCTTTCTACAGCTGAAGTCGAGTACATTGCAGCTGGAAGTGCGTGCACACAATTACTGTGGATGAACCAAATGATTGAAGACTACGGTCTGTACAGTAGTATCTTGACGGTGTTGTGTGACAATTCCAGTGCCATTGACATCTCCAAAAATCCAGTCCAGCACTCTCGAATCAAACACATTGACATAAGGTACCACTTTATTTGAGACCTAGTTGAGAGGAAGATTGTTAGCCTTGAACATATTGGAACTGATAATCAGCTGACTGACATCTTCACGAAGGCATTAGATTACGAGACCTTCTCTCGTTTGAGAATAGATCTCGGTATGTGCATTGTCGAACCAATGTTGGTTTGTGATGTTGTGACACCTCTTATCAACATCAGTCACAATATCTGTATTATTTTGCATGCATTTTTCCTTTCTTTTCATACATGAGTCTAATGCATTGAGTTTGATTGAAAGTGAAATAAGGTCCGGTATTGCAATAAAAGTGATGACAAAAAGGACCAACCTCTTCGAAATTAGGTGATTGTGGAACTTGCCCGCAGAAACTGGTTTTCTCCCAGGTCCAAAAACAAGAGGCGTTTAACAGCAATTGCTGAAGATTAAAAGATTTAAATCCCTTCAAGAATGAAGAAAATCTGGACTCAAAATGCTCCAATCTTTAAAATTCGCCTTCTTGAGAGATTTTGACGTAGTCATTAACTTGGGTTAAAGGGTAAGTTTCCATTGACTTCACTTAGGGCAATGTTGGTTTATAATGTTGTTAGTAATAAAAAGCAACATTAGATCAAAACACTGAAATCATAATGTGTTCTGTTTTAACCTTTTAGGTCATGATTTTTAGGCATCCCGTAGGACATTCATACTTTGTGAAGATGCCATCTTACTGTACGTTATGTTTCTTGTGTTTTTGTCTTACTTGAAATCTCTTAATTTTGTTTTGAATTGAGCTAACCAAGTGTTTCAGTGGAGTTATAATCGGACGGCTGGACAGGTAATAATGAGGTGAATTTTGTGAGTGAAAATTAACATTGCACAAGATAGGTACAACTGTGCTGATGGTTTATTAAAATCAGCTTTGTACTTTCGGCCTATTTTGTAGATTAAGTTATGCAATTTTTTTAAAAAATATATATATATAGGAAAGAGAGTTTATGGAAAGAGTTAGTGGGTTAACTTGTATGATCACGTAGCCTAATTCTAGGAGGAGTGGCTTTATTTTTTTGGAAACAAAAATCATGTTTTAAAAAGACAAAAATCGGCCGATGATTTTTTTGGTTTTTTTCCTTACTTACCTTCTCTCTCCTTGTGGGCAACGATCATCTTTTGGAAGGATAAAAAGCTGATTTGCTTTTTACCGTTGGCTCACAATTGCAAACCCTTTTCAGATTAAAACTCCTAGAATCCTTATCCCTCTCAAATTCTCTCGATTATTTTGGTTCTTGGTTGTGTATTTTTGTGAGTTTGTGTAGGATGACCAATTCGCCGCTGCCGTCCTCGTCTGTCCCAGAACTGCCTAAAGAGGTTCGCCGCTTCGGTGACCAGGTCCCGCTGGCTTTCCCAAAAATTGGTGGCCTAGATATTCATGAAGAGATTGGTGGTGGTAGCTCTTCAAACCCACCACTATCAACATTGCCGCCTCAATTGCATGCGCCTGATTCTCTCGCTGCCGTGCCTATTCCATCGCCGGTCGATGCTACGCCGGTTGCTCAAGTGTTCCCTGGACAGCCCGGGAACGAAATAGACGTCGATAACCCCCCCGATTTGGCTTTTGTGGCTGAGACCTTTGGCCGAGTGGGGAATTCAACTTTGAAGCGATCTAGGCGTTTACGCAACATACCGCCCGGCGTTGTGCTGCCCGCGGTCCCAAAGAGCAGGGCCGGTCCGCGTCGCCACGTGCCGATTGAACACATGAACCTCCAGGAGGATGTTGTTGTGGAGTCTGATCCCGATGATCATGATTTTGAGCCTACTGCTCCGATTGCCGGAGATGTGCCGTCGTCTGCTTCTGCTCCCAGTTTGCCAGAGAAGAAGGGGTTTACTCGCCGAAAGCAGCTTGTACATAAAGCCGACAGGAGACCCAGCCTGACAAAAGACAGTGTCTCTCCCAGCCAGGCAAAGGTCAAAGTCTCTCCCATGTCCTCTGCTAATGAGTACTCTTCACCCCCTTACACGGTACTGGACTTTATCACCGGCGAAGTTACAAGTTCTGCCAAACCACTTGCCGATGATCCCCCGCCGTCTCCAATTCGTGGTGCATCACCTGAGTTTGATACAGGTCTTTTTGAACATTTCCCTGACTCTTCAATGGATATGCCCTTGAGAGATATTCTAGTTGCATTCAAAAAGGACAAGAAGAAAAAGAAGGCAGCTGCAAAGGATGATGTTGTTAGTCATGTTGGTAGCCCCTTACCAACATTGAGTCGCTCAAAGTCTGTCTCGTCCTCCCGCACTGCATCTGTTCCCATTCCATCTCATACTTCCACGCAGTCCTCCTCGGCTGCATGTGATCACTCCCAGTCCTCATCTGGCACTGCAACTCCTACACCCGAGATTGAGGACATGGAGCCCTTTTCAGAGAAATTTTTAACCGCTGAGTTGTTTGATATTTATCAAACTCGCCATATTGTTGCTGAGAGAAAAGTGCCGATTGATTTGTTTGAGCGCCACAACCTGATAGCCTACCTCCGATTTCTTGGTATGTATTCCACAGTCTCTACCGCCGTTCCATTTGTTAGAGACATAGTTTTTGAGTTCTATGCAAATATGCTGCCCTCGATTGTTGATTTAAGCTCTGTGAACTATGGGAAAGTTTTTCTGCGTGGTAAAGTGTTTGCCTTCACCCCTGACTTAATTGATGATTTATTTGGCACCACTTCACATCGCGGTAATTTTGCTGTGGATGATATGGATGAGGTTATGTCTTTTTTATCTGGTGGTATGGTGCATTCTTGGTTTGAGCAACTGCCGAGCACTAGGCTCTCGTCTTTGTATTCTATTATGCACAAAGTGGCTCTTTGCAACTGGGTTCCTTCCAAGAACACTACGGTTGTTACTCGGCCTCAGGCCCAGTTTTTATTTAAACTTGGGAAGGGTGTAAAGTTCAGTTTCGGGCATCATGTTTTTGATATTGTTACTAAGTTTGCCACATCAAGGTCTGCTGCCTCGTTGTGTTTTCCCTCTCTTATTTTCAGCTTGTTGAAGAACCAAGGTCTGACTCTTCTCCCAGATGATGTGCTCACTGGTGATGCGGATTGGTTTGCTTTTCGAGGCCAACACACTACTGGTGCTAGGGTGATCGATTTGCCTTGGCAGGCTCCAGTTCCTGCTGATGTTGATAGTGATGTTGGGAAGGACGATCCCAACATGGTCCGCATTTCTGCGCAGCTCCTGCGTGCGCATGTTGCTTCCATTGACTTGCAGATTTCTAAGCTGCAGGCACTTCGTTGCTCACTGTTGGAGGCCCTTTCCCTTTCTGGTCAAAAAGGGGGAGAGGGCGTTGACGCGGACATAGGGGGAGAAAATGTTGATGCAGAATATGTTGCCGATGGAGATGATACTGCTGCTGCTGCCACTGCTGCTGAAGATGCTGTTGCTGCTGTTGCTGCCGAAGCCTTGGCAAGCCTTGCTCAAGAGAAGAGGCGTAAGAGAATTCGAGCGCGCAACAAGGCTTTGAAGAAGATGATGAAACTGAGGGACAAGAAGAAGAGGAAGAAGAGTGGTGAAGGAAATCCGACATCTCCTCGACGGTCAAAGAGGATTCGAAGTCATTAAGTTCCTTTACTCTGTTTGTTTTGTGAAGTGCTGGTTATTTTGAACAATGTTGGTTTGTAATGTTGGTTTGAGTATTAACAACATTGGGTGTTTTGCTTAGGGGGAGTTTTCTATCTTAGGGGGAGTTAGTATTTTTATTTTCATTTGTGTTTGCGTCTTAGTGTTTTGTCCAGAAAGGCAAAAGGGGGAGATTGTTGAGAAATTTATTCTTGGCAATAATTCTTATTTTGTTATTTGCCTTTCTTGGGCACAAAATAAGTTAGGAAACTAGATATAAGTCAATATTATGTTTCTAAGTTTATGCACAAGACTTTAATTATTTCTACATTGTGTTTAGGATTTGTTTTTAGGTATTTACCATGTTTAGGATCTTAGAATTGTCTATTTAAGACATTATAAATCCTAAAGCTTGGACTTACGGTTTTTAGAGAAAAAGACGGACGAATTTCTTGAAGGACGCACACCGCAAGGAAGACGCACAAGAGAAGAAGAACACGAAGAAGAAAACTACTTGGAGCCAACGTTCGTGAGAAACAAGATCTTTAAAGTTGCGTGACCGACGGAGAAGATCTTYCCATTCCGGCAACAAGTATTTAGTATCAAGTTTCTTGATGCTTAGTTTTCATATATTACTTTATATTTTGTATTGAACGTGAAGTGAAAGTAATATAGTTTTCGGGTTTGTACACCCAAGTTCACAAGTATTTACTTGTGAACTGAATTTGTTTAATCGTGTTCTCATATTTTAAATTCCGCTGCATAAATTTACGTTACTCTGGTCGATGTTGTTAACTGGTGTTGTTAACATTGATTAACAACATCGTGAATCTGAGACTTATTTTTAAAACCATATACCTTCTAATTTTACAATTAAGTTGTTAGAAAAATAACAACAGTCTAATAGGGTTACCTAGGGTTGACTTTTCAATTATTTATGTTTTAGAAATCACCATTATGAGATAAGAAACAAATAAGAAATAATTATGAAATAATAGTTAAACATTGAAACTAGCATAAACTAATTATGAAACTATTTCTTTTTATGTTTGCATATAAATCACAACGGTTTCTAATTAAGTTGTTTCAAAACAGTTTCTTTTACGTATCTAAATAAATTATTTCAAAACTGTTTCTTTTATACTTTTGCATATAAACGGTGGGTGAATAGGTCAAATGATCACTTCTTCAAAGTCAATGAAGATGTTAGGTTTATTGTCGACTTGTAAAAAAGGTCCTGCACATTAACATATTTTAGATGGATTATATCCCCAATCCACATATCATAGAATATTAAAAGAAATGAATCAAGATCCTTACAACTATTATTCAGATTACTACGTGAAAGAAATAATGGTGGCAAATTATTCTGAAGTGATTTATCCAATTGGGCATGAAGCTACTTGGGTGCTGCCAAATGAAATTCAAAATATGCTGGTTCTCCCTCCGGACGGCATGCTAAAATTTGGAAGACCGAAGAAAAGAAGATACAAGTTGGCATGAGAGAAACATTTGAAAATGACATGTGGGAGGTGTGGTGAACGGGACCATAATAAGAACACATGCGAGATTGCCCCAAAAAAGCACAGATTTCATAATTTCATACTAGTTTCATACTTGATGAATGATTGTTTCATATATGTTACTAGGTTGTTTTAATTTTATTTATACTTGTTTCTATACCCCAATATTGAGAAAATGAATCTCATCAAAACATGTGTTGTGTTTCTACATTATTTTCACTTTGTTTCATACTTGTTTCTACACCCTAATAATTGAGAAAATGAACCCTAATGCAACTTGTGTTATATTACTCCCTAGTTTAAACTCCTTTTCTTATTTGTTTTATACCCTAAATAATGGAAAGTGGGCACTATTAAAACATGTATTATGTTCCCCCTTGCTTAAACTCATTTTCTTATTTGTTTCTACATTGTTTATTATTTGTTTCTATACCTAAATAATGATAAAGTGAGCCTATTAAAACATGTATTATATTGTACATTGTTTACAACTTGTTTCTTATGACCTAAATAATGGGTAAGTAAACCCTATTAAGATAGTATTTTCCTTCTTTTAACTTAATCAATGAAAAGTGAGGCATACTACTCTAATGTTAATTTGTTATACCCCAATAATTGAGAAAGTGAATTCTTAGGGTTGAAAAATGAACCAAGCTGCTCGTTAATCAAATCATTTAGTAAAATAAAAATAAATATATTTAAAAATACCAAATTACTTGAGCTCAGTTCGGATAAATCTCAATTAAACTTGACTCAATTAATGATCAATAAAAAGTTAAAGCATAATACACTAATGTTATTTCCCTAAATAATGAAAAAGTGAACATTTAAAAATATGTGTTACATTTCTCCCTTGTTTAACTCATTTCTTATATGTTTCTATACCCTAATTTGGAAGTGAACTCCATTAAATACTGTTTTGTGTATCTACATTATTTACCCCTGATTCCATACTTGTTTCTATAGCTAAATTATGGAAAAGTGAATCCTTTTAAAACTTGTGTTGTATTTCTATATTGTTTTCATTTGTTTCATACTTGTTTTTATACCCTAAGAAATGAAAATTATTTTTTCTTTTTGAAATCAATACATCAATTTAGCAGCTACAAACACAAAAGAAAAGATAAAAAGAAAGAACAATAGAAAATTCATTATACCATTGACAACAACATTGGAAAATAAATAATGATTACATGGCAGTTTCAAGATTGTTTCATATTTGTTTCTTATCTCTTAGTAAAACTAATAATTGAATAGCGGACTCTATTTAACTTATTTTTCTAAAACCTAAATAATGGAAAAATTAACCATATTAAATTTATGAAAAAAAATAACTTTTTGCCCCCAAATTATGATCGTTTTCACAATTTAACATACAAACTACTTTTAGGGCAAACCACCATACGAACTACGCACGATTTGCATTGTACCCTTAAATCATAAATTTTGTAGTTTTATGCCTAAAACCGAATAACGTGGCACAATATGGTTGTGACACGTCATCCTATTTCGGGCAAAAAACTACAACAATTATAATTTAGGGGACAAACTACAAATCGTACATAGTTCTTATAACAGTTTGTCAAACATAATAGTTTATATCGTAAATTGTGAAAAACACAATAATTTTGGGGGTGAAGATTGGGGCAGTGGTTAAATGCACAGTGCTACAAAGAAATCAATAGAACGTGAGAAATGATCTCTTTATCTCTCTTTTCAATGAAAATATTTTAAATTAGACCAATTATCTCTTAATCTCTCTCTCTACATTCAATGAAAACATTTTTAAATACTTGAGAGAGCTATTCAATATTATTTTAGATTTATTTTTAAATTGTTTCATATAGTTTCAAGATTGTTTCATATTTATTTCATATTTGCCTTTTATCTCTTAGTAATGATTTCTAAAACCTTAAAAAAAAAATTTCAAGTCTCCAACCAATTACCAAGTAGTTCTTAACTACTAATCTCAACAAAGTATAATAGCACAACTTGTTACGATCATATGAAATTCGAAGGACTCTTCTTCAATTTGAATGTAAAATGCACACTTTTAGGGATTAAATGCAGTTTTATCTATCATCTCTCATTGCTGTTAAATTTATCCTCCAACATCCTATTCATATTAATTTTAAACAATGTTAACCTGGGACGAACCCAAATCCAGATACAACACCATCGGAGAACAAATAAACTAAATAAATCTCTATAGAGTAAAAAAAACTAGCTAAGGAGAGTGAGCCATAAAGATTACACGTTATGTGATTATTTTTTCAAGGCACCGATCATCCGCTCATCTTTCTCTATATTGGTGTTAAAAAATTAAAGAATCAGATGATATGGCACAATCAGGTTGAATCACATCATCCAATTTTGGATACAAAATTACAAGTTTAATTTAGTATGCAAACTGCAAATCGCATATATAGTTTATATGATGGTTTGTCATAAATAATAATTTTTATGATAAATTGTGAAAAATATAATAATTTGAAGGGTAAAAATAATTACCTTTTTTTGTAATTTCCTCTTTATTAAACAATTTCTCACTCGATGACACAATCTTGACTCTAATTATGCCCACGATTAATAATAAGATGATTAAAATTGGTTGAATACAAATTCATTTTTTCCCGAAGCAATGATTAAATACATGTTATAGCAAATAGCGTTTTATATTTACCTCAATAATGGTTTAAAGCATGATTTTTTTTTATAATATACCGAACAAGGGAAAAAAAGTGAAAATCTAATAGTAAAATAAAAATTGTCACAAGAAAACTAAATGTTATTTGAAAATTCCAAGAATTAATTTAAATAAAAAGAAGATAAATTTTGAATTATTGTTCAAAAACTAAATCTTTTTCAACAAATCTGCAAACTATTCCACATACTTTTGGAGATAAAATTAAGTTTAAAGAGTTTTCTTTTTCATATTTTAAAACAAACTTCTTTTACTTCATATTTTAAATATTTGAAATAATTTTAGGTTTTCAAAACATTTTCTATTTTTTAAAAATAAAATCTCAGATTTTCTTTTTCATGGTTTGTATATTATAATAATTTTTGATTTTTTGAAATAATTTTGAATTAGTTTTAAAAAAATCCCATTTTTTTATTTGACTGAATTAATTTTTTAAAGAAAAATATCAATTTCGGCACAATGATTTATAAAAACTTTTAACGACGCCACTGTGACTTTATCCGTTGTTTATTATCCTACCTCTTCACTACTTGTTGATCAATGTATTCAAATTGTACTTGTTAGTACTGCTTTACTCGATAACTCTGAATTAGGTGAATGTATTGCTAGTATGTTGAGTAAATGGGTCAAATATTTTCTGTACATTCCCGACGTTTTTTTGATTGCAAAGATTTTAGACCCGGATTATCGGATGGAGGGTTTACAAAATTTACTTAAAGTTTATTACGATGCATTAGGACCTTTTTTAGAAGCTTCAAATATTGAAATTCCTAGCCCTCTTAGTGTTGCTCACCAAGCACAACAATCTTTAATTCAACTTTTTAAAGATTACAATGAATCTTCTAGTGATGTTAATGTGTCCCCTTCCCCTTCCCCCACCACTTCTAATACAAGAACCAACGACCCTCGACAAGCTTTAACCCCATATATGAGGATAATTGAGGATACTAAGCCAAAACGGCAAAGGACTAGTGCTAGTCGATCAATGGAATTAGACAGTTATTTAGGGGCTTTTGAACCGACTTCAGTTCCAAAAAAGTCCGATGGTATTACTAACGATCTTGTGCAGTTTTGGTCGAAAGTGGCCAGTATTTTCCCAACACTCTCTAGGATTGTTAAGGAGGTTCTTGTCGTTCATGTTTCAACAGTTTCTGTTGAACAAGTCTTGAGAACGGGAGGCTATATGTTAGATGAGCGTCGATCTACCTTAACAGCCAAAAATCTTGAAAATCAAATATTGATGAACGATTGGGTGAAAGCCGAATCGCGAGAACAAGAAATGCAATTGGATGAAGGTGAAGAGAGCAACTATTACGATACCACTTCGGGAAGCAACGACAATGACGAATAGGTAAGTATGTAAGTGAGGTAAGTATAAGAACTACGTGAACTTTGATTTCTTTTCGAGGATACGTAGGCAATTTAATTCTAATATTGAAAGTTAAAATTTAATTTTCATTTCTAATATTAGAATTAAACTCAAGTCCTTTTTTTAACTTTTTTTTTTCAAAAAAAAAAAATCTAACTACGTGGACTTTGATTCCTTTACGAGGATACGTAGTCAAGTTAATTCTAATATTAAAAGTTAAAATTTTAATTTTTAATATTAGAATTAAAATCAAGTCCTTTTTTTAAGAAAACGATCACAGAGTTTCAGTCGATCGACAGGATTTCAGTCAATTGACTGTTGGATCGACTGCCTTCGCAAAACCAAAACTCACTGTCCTTCAGTCGATCAAGCAGTCAATCGTCTGCTTTCTTTAAAAATAAAAATCGGCGGTTAACCGATTTAACCGTAACCTTAACTGGTTCTCAGTATGTTAGGTTACGGTTAGTGTTGAACCGGTTAATTTAACCACCGGTTAATAACCAGTTCAACACGTCTACTTTTCTCCGCTCAGTCCACACGTTGGCTCCATTCCCAACACCTTGGCAATGTCCCACAGATGTCCAGGCACTGCGCCTGCTTTCACTAGAATTGGGATAGACCCAATTAGGATGATGTCGTGCGCCTCGATCCCAATCGTTGTCCTGCTAGTTACTTTGTCTTGTGGGCTCGCCCCGCCCAGACTCGGTACTTGTTCACTAAGTACCCGCATTCCCGCATTGATGGTTCTCGCCATCGAGCCTACCATCGTGGAGATGCCCGGCTTATCTCCTGCCTGATAAACTAAATTCATGTGGTTGGCCGTCCCACATGAGTGATTCTTGATCCTGGTTCCATATGTCAACTCTGAATATCCTGCATAAGCACAGTTCATGCTATGGTTATCTTCTTGGTTGCCATATCGCCTTGAGTCCGTTTGGGTATTAGGACACTCACCTGTCCCTACAAGTCGGTTTGGTGTGGCTGCCTGCCCGTGGTACGCCTTTGGTTCGTCGGCAAGGTTGATGACGCCTTGCAGTGCTCTTCCCCAAGAAGATTGTCGGCTTGATCGAAAAGCCTGACGATGTCGCTGAATCCTTCCGAGAGTTAACCAAATGGCTTTCTAGTAAAGGGATTTGCCCGGTCCCTTGTATGGTGTCGACTCTGCCCAAGTCGCCCCGCCTCGTTGGTCTACTAGCCGCCTCACTCCTCGGTCCTCCACGAAGAATCTCCAAGTCACTGGTTTTCATGTCGCACCAGCCTAATCATCCGGGTGTTGTTGTTGCCCGAGCTATGCCTTGACCAAGGCCATCAATGTCGGTATGGATGGCCGACCGACACAGACAGATGCAAGCTATCCCCCTAGCCTGCCCTCGGATTTGATTCGCTCCCCCACCAAACCCTTCGCTGCTACCGCGAACTAGGTTGGCCTGGTCTGTCTTGAACCACGTCGTGCGTTGGTTAATGCTTCGCAATCCTGATGCTCACTACTCATCCATTTTGGCCTCCGACCGTAAGGGTTGGTTCGCCCTTAACCACACGCGGTCATGAATAGATCGCCTCGGTTGCCACATCGTGATCTCGCTCCACGAACTCTCGACCACAATTTTGGGGTCAACTCGCAGCTCGGGAGTGTTGGCTAACAACGCCTCTGCCATGTTGCCCCTCCTTGCGCAAGGATGTTGGCTATCCCTCACAAGAACTTGACCCTTTGAATAACTCTGGTCCTTGACCAGGCTTACGCGTTGGCTCCGCGTAGCCCTTCACTGTCGGGGACCTCCCAAGGTCAATATCGCCAATAAGGTTGTCGATCCACACCGCCTCCTTCTTGTTGGCCAGGTACATGGGTATGAGAATACCGTACCGCCATAGATCTACTCCGGACATGTGCCTCCGCTAGTCCACACGTCCCAAATCTAGCCGTGAGATGGTTCAGTCCATCTCCCTCCGTCTTCGCCTCTCCTTGGTTCCGTCTTGGTTACATCGCTTGCGATCTCAGAGAAAGGTCACAGATCTGCCTACCGCGCCGGATCTGGCCTCCGCACAGGGTGTCGTCAGTGACACCCTTGCAACACAGGATGCAGATCTGCCTGCCTGGATGGACCCGTCCTACTAATGGGGTACTGCTGGCATGAGTACTCCTGCGGCACAATGCGTTTGTGTCACACGGATCGTCCCTCCGGTTGGAATATTCCGCAAAGGGGCCTCGGTTCCCCTTGAAAACCTTCCGAACAATCCAACATGTCCCTTCTTTATGTTCGAACACCGCCACTAATTCTCCCACGTAAATTGGCTCGAGAGCTGGGTTGGCGTCGGTGCCAACTTTAATGACTCTTTCACCACCTTTGGTACTCGTAGCATTGGGAACCGACATCTTGGCTAGGACAATATCTGTGGGATTTATGGGCTCAAAAACCAATGTTTCGGCTCTGATACCACTTTTGGTATCAGCGGAATCAGGAATCGGCGTTTCGGCTCTGGTAGCACTTGTCACGGGCTCGTGCACCGGCATGGTGCACGGCAACAGAAACTGCCCGTGCGGCGCCGAGCGTGCCTCTTCGAACATGTCAGAGAAGCATGAAGGCACCTCGACAAGCCTCAATTGTGTGGCCATCGGATCGCAAGGAACAAGAAAGGGAAAAAGAAGCAGACACGTGGAGAATAATAGTTTTATTAAACTTCGACACGTTGTTAGAAGTCAGTTTCTTGTTACAAAGTTCAATAGGACGAGTGGCCTATTTATACACTACGATTGCTTATGATTAGGGTTGCCTTGCCCCTTCCTCAAACTACACTCTAGTCCAAAACACTTCATCCCATCAGCGCCACTCGGCCTTGGAAAAACCCTAATCTAAACTCTATACATGTCCAAGTACGTCCGACGCAATACACGTATGGGAAACCCGTCCGTAAAGGAAACCTACCTAACAAAGATACGCCCCACATAAGGAAAACGTATCATACAAGGATTCTTCTTGCCAAAGAAGTATCCTACTGGACTATGGCTCTAAGGAGCCGGATCGGTCCAGCCCGTCCCGATATCTTCGCGCCATGGTTTGTCCCGCTCGGCCCACGTTGCTTGGTGCTGGGCTACGCGCGAGGCCTGGCCCGCCGTGCCCGAAAGACTCAGAAGGTCCCGTGTGATGCATACCGTGCCACGCTCGTCCTTCCCGCTCATCCTTAGCTCGAGTCCTCGCCGTGTGCCGCATCTTGGTCCCGTGCGCGCGCGCCTGCCTGTCGGTCGCACCCGTTACTTCGGCATGTCCTGTGTCCCGTTGCCAGTCGGTCCACTCAGCTTGGTCCGCATGCCTTACTTTCGGCGCTATGTGCCACTCTCGGTAAACACATGTGCCTACTGTCTCGGCAGCTTCGTCCGAACAGTCTCGGTGTCGCCCGTCACCCGCTCTGCGCCTACCGCCGAGTGACTTCGTGTCGATGACTCGCGTCGTCGAGTCAAATGTCACAGGTCGTGACAGTGTGCTTGGCCCGATTTTCACGGATGTAAGCTCGACTTGACTCTAAAGACTATAAAAGACTTAAAAAATGAAACGCACAAAATTAGATAAAAAGGACGTAAAAGACTAAACAATGGGAAAACGACAAAAACACTAATAATGCAGTAAAAATGTAATTAAAATACATAAACACACACACACAAAAACATACAAATATACAAACACATTAGAGATGCTCTTATAAAACGTTTTGAAGAACTTACAAGCTCAATCAGCTAAAGAAAGTATTTTCACCAGGAAAAAAGCAAATTAGTTTTCGAGAGAGAAAAATACATGATTAGTCCGAGTTCTGTTAAAGTCTTAATTTGGGCCCAATCAAAGAACTGAGGAGCACATTTGTTGGGCCTGGGCCGTATCAGTCATTTTCAGACTCTTTCACTTGGTTCGCACGGACTAGGAGTGTAAATGAGCCAAACAGTTCGTGAGCTATTCGCTACCCGACTCGATAAAAGCTCGTTTAAAAATGCTCGTTTAATAAACGAGCAAACTCAAGATTCATGGTATTCGGCTCGTTAGCCCGTGAACGGGTTCGTTAGTGAGTTATAGAGTGAGTTCATTGTTAAACTCGTATAAATCAAACTAATAGTTTGATTTTAATTATAATTTTTATACTTGTTCATATGAGAAATATAAATATATAAATAAATAAATATATATAAATATATAAATAAATAAATAAATATATATATATATATATATATATATATATATATATATATATTTACGTATCTTAGTAGGTGTATTATATACTTTAAAAAATATTTTATTTTATTTTGTAATAAAATAAAAAATAATTAATATATTTTGAGCTCGTTTAGACTCGATTAAACTCGAAAAAGCTCGCGAGCCATCGATATGTTCGTAAAAAAAGCTCGAGCTCGATAATAAACGAGCAAGAACAAACTCTCAAAGCTCGACTCGATTCGACTCGTTTACAGCCCCTAGACGGAACTGATTCCCTCTTCGTGACTGGCGGGGATTAAACTCATCATGCATTTGCATTCACCTATTCCCATATCCAATTATCTCTTGTTATATATGGAGATTGATATTATAAAAATTGCAATAACAGGCACGAGAAGAACTGCTGATTTGCAACTAAAATGCAAAATGAATCATGGTATTGGGATATTAAAGTAGAATTCTTCCCTTTTTTGCAAGTAAAGAAATTTAATTAGCTGCATAGCTAAAAAAATGTTCAGTTGAATTCATATTTTTCACCGAAACGCTAATCACTTAAACTACTGTTTTCAAAATAAATAAAATAAAATGTTTTTGTCGTTTTTTAATTTTCCATCAAAATTGTTTATTTATGTTTTTACTTCTCCATATATAATGCTAGTTTTTTGTTTTGTTTTGTTTTGTTTATTTAAAAGAACGTATTGTTTACTTCTCTATAAAAAATTGGGCTTGTAATTGTAACTATTGGTTGCAATTTAGCCTTTTGTTTTCCTATTAACACAACGAGCCCATTTATTTATTTATGTATTCAAACCTAAGCCATTTCATCCAACAGTACGCATGCTCATCTTCACTCGAGCAAATTGACAAACACCTTTGGGGCACCTCTCGGCCGACAGGCGACAGCAGCAGTGTGGGAGAGGCCAAGCACCGGACTATTCACTGCATCTAATTGTCCCACTAAAATACCCATCACTTTTGGAGTTCAAGGTATCTGGAAGCTTGGATTAGAAACTGAGGATAACTCGAAGAAATTTTATTCAAACGAGGTAGGTGAAAGTTTTATAATTGTTCTCAAATGGGTTTCTTTAATTTTTCTTGATTCTGAAACTTCATGGAATTGTTGTGCGATTAATTTTGTGTAAAATGAAAATCGTGTTATATTATTGGTTTGTTAATTTTTTATATTATTGGTTTGTTAATTTTTGGGAATCAAGTCAGAAGAAACAAGTGACTGTGTGATAGTTGTGAGTAGGTTTAATCTTTTAGGTGCTTTGAAAAAGCGATTCTTGATTTTAGATGCATGTTATGCTGAAAATAGAGGAAGTTATATACTTGCACTACGAACAATTATTTAATTAAAAAACATGTTTAAAGAGAAATATGATAGAATAATACATTATTAAGTTAATAAATGGTTTAAAGCTTAGAATCACTACGATATATATACCGAGTTATTTGTGTTATAGGATTTGTTCGAGCCTAATGATTTCATGTGATGATACGTTTGCATAAATTGCATTGGATGATATCGTGTGCTATAATTTGGAATCATAGTTATATGTTGGCATAAACCCTTATGCCATTGCATTTGGTGGATGTCAAATTGAATGCCGTATTGTAAATTTGGTGCTGATAATTTGTTACTGTTATCATTATCAGTTGATATTGTGATCCTGTTTCTTATTGTTTGATCCCGCATAAAAATGAGATTTAAACTGAGTTAAACTAAACAAAATATTGGTCCGAGTGTATTTCAGACCGAGCCCAGCCCGATTTTTGTAATAAACATTTTCCCCAATTCAATTAGAACCTATTTAATAATGCCTTATTCTTAGTTATATGATTTATTTAATTGAAATCTTAATTTTAAATTCACATAAAAATCCTGTAAGGATTGGGCTATACTCTCAGTTCGTCACTGTATCTGTTTTAAGTTATAACCAGCTGTAATCTGTAAACTTCAATTGCAGCCATGGAGGATTCAAACCCTAGGCCACGAGAAGGAAAATCCGATACTCAGTGCCCGCATTGCGCTGGGCCCCTCACCAAGGAGATGGTAAATCCAAAAAATTGCTGTATTTTTGGCTTTTGATTTTTTTTATCTTCTGGTTTTCGAATTTGATTGCAGGAGACAAGTGCGTGGACCATTCCACCGCTCATCAGAGACAGCTTTTCTATGGTGCGAATTATATAAGCTATATTTGCTCATCATTTTTGTATTTTTGTATTTTTTTTTTCTGGCTTTTGGTTTTGAACCGTGTTCCTTTTTTTTTTTTATTAATTTAGATAGGATCGGCGGTTGGCGGTACGGCAGGCGCATTTTATGGATTCAACCATGGTATGTTTTGCTTGCTATTACGTGTTTTTGTGTCGTTTGATGATTTTATTTTTCCAGGATTGATTTTCGCTTAAGGTGTTGTTATATGCGTTTATTAAGAATTTTCCAACGATCTTTGAAGATTTTTTTTTAAAACCTAGCTATTGGTTCTAGTAATTTCCAGCTATTTTGCAATTTTGGATTTATAAATAATGTATTGAATTATATGATGAAGAAAATAATATAACTCGCCTTATCATTTGCTGTCTAAATATTTCTTCAGCTATGCCGGTTGTAAGGAGGTGGATTATAGGACCGATGTGGTTGCATTTTCTCATTGGTGTAAGTTCTCTAATTCTGTTTTATATTACTCGTATCAATTTTACTCATATATTTTATTTTGTTCACTCTTTCCCTTGTATTTTTATTGTTTTGTTTTTTTAATTATTATTTGTATATGGATGCAGGCCCCACCAGTGATTGTTTTCTCATCAGGGTGTGCTGGATTAGCAGGTGAGACATTCTCTCCACCGAATATCAATTTTTGCTTTGTGTTTAAATTCTGAAAAAGCAATTTCAATATTTATAATTAGTAGTTAAAAATGCGTGAATAGTGAGATTTGTGGGGAAATGTATAACAATGTGATCGAGAAAAAAAAACACGAGAATAAGGGTATAGTGTATTTTCTTTTCTTTTCTTTTTTTTTTTAAATAAACAATTACAAAAATTGCGTAAAAATAATTTTCGACGGTTATAAAATAAAACTTTTCATGTCCAAGCACAACCTAACTTCTAAGCTACTTTTAGAAATAATAGTGTACTAGCTTTCTATTCTAGCTTGTATATATTTACCGATGGTTGTGAAAAAAAGAAAAAAAAAAACCTTACCATGTGGACATATTTATATGCAGGTGGTTCTATTCCAGCACTAGCTCAACTTGCATCGTCGTCTTATCATGCCGTTGTGTCATCTTCACCTTCTCCACCTTCGTCATCCTCATAGAATCGATCAGAAATTTGTAGAGACTACTAGTTGTCTTGGCTTCATATGTAATTTCTGTAATTAATTATCGTTGCATGAGGAACATGCACTAACAAATGCTCGTATCACATTTAAATCTCTTTATTCATTCGGTGTGAGTCTTTACTTTCCAAGTGCAAGCATCTTTATGCTTCAAATTGTCATATTAAGTTCCTTTTAGTCATCTTGGTGTTCTTTTTAGCAGCATTTTTAAAAAATTCATTTTTAAATAAATAAATACAGAAGCCCAAGCACTAATAATTGATTACTACCTTCTTTAGTTATGTATTTGTTTTACCACAGGCATTTCGGAGGTTACCATTAGATTGCGATGGTTCTATCATGAAAGCACGAGATTTTAGTAAGGTACGACATTTACACGCATACTCGTATATCTCTTTTTGATTGATGAATGATGAGAACTTATACTACTGCTATTTCTCAATCATTTGAGCATTTTTTCTGCAACAAATAGGAATTTAAACTTTACTCCAGAAAGAGGGGGGGTGCCCACACCCACCAGCCCTGTGATTTACAAATTGGCTTTTATTTTGCATGTAACATTAGAAAGTTGTTGCCAGAAGATTCTCAATAGAACTATAGGTCTACAACTTGGCAAAGTACAATTGAGCATTTATTTTTATTTATTTTTTTAAAAATTTGCTTTCTTGTACACTGAAAAAATGGGACCTCAATGCTTTTACTGTTACCTTGTGTACTAATTGAACTGGTTTCTGTTATTTAGTGAAATGGTAAGTGAATTCAAACAAGATTGGCCATGTGCTCTATTGGAGGCTAATGCACCCCTTTGGGACCACTTCATGTGCAACTTACAGTGCTTGCTCTTTTTCTTTTTCTTTTTTAAAACTTACATTTACCCTCCCCTAACCTTATCATCATCATCATGTCTACGAATTTGGAGATTTAAGTGAACGACATATTCCAGTCAAAGAAAGAGATAGGCAAATAATAGAGCAAACAGATTTTCTGATCATGCGATGCGAGGGTGTTTTTGCTTTGCCTATTTGCCTATTTTGACCAAAAAGGGGCTTTTTCCGTTTTACCTTTACTTTCTCTTGCCATTACATTCCTAGGATGTTACTGTTGGTGATAGTGGGGTAAAACATGCTACGAAACAACCTGGTTTGATGGCCCGACCCGGCCCGACCAATTATAGCTATCCTCTTAGGCATGGCCAGCCCGGGTTTGGGCTCAAGAAATGCCCGGCCCGTTTTTATATTTGGTCCAACAGTCTTGTATTGGCCCGTTTGACAGTTCTATAACAAACCTAACGCGTTATGAACATGGGTTCGGGTTGAAATTGGTTTAGATCCAAATAATACAATAAATAATTTTATTTTTGACTGAATGATGAAAAATGAAAAGTAAAAAGTTATCTAGTGTATTGTAAATAAATATAGTTTTCATGCTGAAAGGTAACCCGTATAATAATCTAATATAAATAGAAGTCGGATTAGAGTTGGCAGCTTTGTTGTGAATGTCATTTATGAACCCAAACCCAACCTGAAATAATGTCACACGCATAGAGTAAATGAATTGTACGTGTAATTTCATTTTCATGGAATGTTATCTAATAATCATAGTACCTCTTCATATCATGCAGCCATGTATACAAGCAAAAATACCAAAAAATAAAATAAAAATGCAGATACACATAAGAATCTATCTCATCAACAAAAACTCTAACAATATTCCGAAAATTCACACAATGCTGCTCGCATCCTGAATTAAAATAGCACGAAAGACCGATTTTACGAAGCCAAATCTGATAAACATGCGCGTAAAGTTTTCTTTTTTATCACCTATGACAAACACATTTGTAGTGATAAGCACTGTTGATAGGATCATTGCCTTCGACCGGAACTTGCTCGGCTCTGCACTTATACTTACAACCCCTGCATTCGTTGTAAGTGCACGTTGGCGCCACCGACCCAATCAACGACCTTTTCATGTTATCCTGCATTTTTCTAAACTGAATAAAACCACGAAAAACACTAACATATCTAAATCTAGAAACAAGGCCTTTTTTTTTTTAAATAAAAATAATTATTATCATTATTCGGACCTTGAGTTTTATTTCTGTCTCGGGTGATGATGAAATACGAAAGCCTATCGGAAGATTGTGAAGTTCCGTAGGAACTCTAGACCCTGTGGCATCTGCAGCATAAGTAATAATAATATGTCAATAAACGCAATAGAATATATATAGGTAAAGGGAGAAATGAAAAAGGCGCGTATATTTGGGACCTTGTAAGAGGGCCGATGCACAAAACAAGGCGATGAAGAGTGACCGAACGATGGGATGTTCCGAATTCGCCATTTTCATTAAAATAAATATTATTTTTGCCTTATTTGAATGTGAACAATGTTTGATGGATGAAAAAAGAAAAGGATTGGTAGCCTAAAGGAGAAAGGGATATGGAGAAAAAATAAAGATAGGAAGAGTGTGGAATTGAAGAAAAAAGGAAGGCTGTGGAGGAATAATGACCATAAGGAGATAGAGTCTGGCTAAATATGCAGAGTACACTGCAAAAACACAAGAGGTCCCCAACTGACAATTAAATTTTGATATATATATATACCTCTATATTTTGGAAAAATGCTAGATTATTCCATTAGACCTACAAAATCTTACATAGTATCCAGCAATTTTGCCATTTTTTAATTTTTTGCCTCACATGTTTCTATAATTCTACCCCACCCCACAAAAAAAAAAAAAAAAAAAAAAGATATAGAAAGAAACAAATATATTCACTACCTTCAGGATGTTGTCTGAGAAATGATAGAGAGAATAAATTATTGGTTTAAATTGTTTTGATTTGACTAAACACGGTTTTTTTTTTTAATATTTACTTTTTTACACGTCCATGTAGAGTTGTACTTGCATGTTTGCAAGAGTTTATGAAAGTGCTTGTCATCTTGTAGCTAGAATACAACACTTGTTTGATGATAAGTATTAAGTAATAGACCTTTGTTATTAATTGTGAAGCTTTGAATAAAGCTAAAAGCTAGAAGCTAGAAGCAGCTCTTTTCTTGTGCATATCATATGTATGGAGCCAGAAAATGAACATTAAGATTGAAAGATTTTTTGTTTCTTTCAAATATTGTAGATAAAGAGGCAGATTTTTTATTTCATAAATTTAATAATATATATATATATATATATATATATATATATATATATATATATATATATATATATATTATAGTTTTGAAAATTTTATGAAATTGAGGAGGGTAGCTTCGTCACAGTGTGTTTTTCTTTTCTTTCCTTTTTTAATTATATAAACTAACACACAAATATCCATTGTCTAGTAATCATGGCTTACTATTCCAAGTAGAAATGCAATGCTTGTGTTGTATGATTAAAAATAAAATAAAATTGTAAAATGATGTTGTTGCTATAATGACATGTTTTGATAAGAAAGAGACAAAGATGAGGTTATACATATAATAATTTTCAGCAGCCAAATAATTCATTTAATTATTATTACTATTATTTTTCATTCGAGATGGGCCTGCTAATAAAGTCGAAGCCAATCATATAAAAGACTACTGAGCATACATGTTCCAATTTTTATTTTTATTTTTAATTAGAAAACTTACAAAAAATGACTTAAAAAAGTTATTTAAAATTAAGAAGCTCCGACATTCTCGATGGTTTCAGAAACTAGGATCTTCTAGAGAGACAAGTTTATTAAGGAGATTTGACATATAATCTAAAAAATGTTTTGTCTCC
>BMAC01000191.1:712959-736769 GCA_014905375.1 Phtheirospermum japonicum
TATGTTTAATAGAGTATAAATAAATTAAGCATGTTTATATAATAAATTAATTACTTTTTCCAAATACGAATCAAATTAATATTTATATTAATACATTACATAATATTTCATACTATATAATTAAGAATATTATTTTTATTAATACGGTTGGACCGGCGGTTGAACCGGTCCCGACCGGGTGAACCGTGAACCGATGAGGAGACCGGTTCGTCTCACCGGTCCGGTTTTTAAAACATTGTTGATGGACTACAAGTTTACCGAGGGCCCAAATGTTTGGGTCAATTAAATTGGACTTTGCTAAAGAGAAAATGTCACATAATACCACATTTTATCCAATTGACAGATGTGAATGAGTCGAATTACTTATCCTTCGGTCTATTAGTGAACCATCTCTCAAAGGAAAAAATTACGTAATTATTTTATTTGCTGATTACATTTAAAATCTTTCTCTCTGTCTAGTTACAAGTAATTAATCTATGACAACAACCTGAAAATATATTTTTATACCAGCCTTTTGAAAATAATTTAATGTTACAATAACCTTAAAAAAAAAAAAAAAGTTTGGATTTTAGCAGGAATGGTCAGAAAGTCAGAACCCATTTATATTATTATTCAAACCTAAATAAAATATTTAAAAATGAGTTAAGAGTATGAAAACTCCCGCGAATTTCCCAACTCATCAAGAATACCAATCCCATCCCCTAACTCAAACAATCCCTTTCCCTTCTCTCTCAATCTTCTCAATCCCACCATTTATCCTCTCAATAATCCCCCCAAAGCAAAGCATCAAATCAAATATTCCCATCCATATATAATCCTCCCCAAATAGTCCCCCAAACAACAATCACATTTCAATAACAAACAAACAAACAAACAAAAACACTTTTTCCAACTCAAACTTTTCATCAGCATTTTTAAAAAGAAGACAAAAATGGCTTCCGAACAATCCCATGATGAAGGGCAAATTGGTCATTTCAAGTACTCCAAAAGGGTCGTCCTGAAAACGATTCTAGGCCGTCCGGATGGCGGATTGGGGTTGATCGGACGGAGGGTGGTGGTCGGAGGGTGGGTTAAGTCGTCCCGCGAGTTCAGAAAATTAGAGCCTAAGGTACAAGCGGCCGATGCAGGGCCGGTGCCTCCTAAAGATGTTAGCTGTGTTGAGGTCTTGCAAACCAGGCTGCCGTTTTTTAGGTCCATCATAAAGGCTTTCGGTGGAGATCAACGTGTGCGTGACAAGTTGGATACTGTTGTTCCGCCTAAGCCACCACAACCGTCGATTTCGATCTTGCAGATAAGTGATGGATCATGTGTTGCGAGTTTAATGGTACGCATATAGTTCGATTCTTTTTTTCTTTGTTTGGATTCAAAATGTGGTTCTTTTAAGGTCTTTCTTGAAAATTAAAGGCTCAAACTACAAAAGAAAAAAACAAAGCAAAACTGTTGAGTATATTTCAAAATTACATATAAAATACTTTGTGAAATTACACATACTCCCCTTAGTAAAATAATGTTGAGGGGCATTTATAATTTCGAAAGAAAGCTGAGTTTTTTTTTTTTTCTTTTAGTAGAGTAAGGTGACAATATATGACATTTTGTTTGAATTCAAAAATGTGCTTTTTTAAAACCTTTTTAGAATAATAAAGCATAAATTATTCTTGAATAATTAAAAATAACCCTACAAATATCCCCTGAAGTTTATTTTTTGTTTTACCAAATTCACACCCTGGATATTGAAAAGTAGAAACACATGTCAAAGTCATATTTGTACCTTTGAAAACAATTGGCTTATTTATGTGATTAGACTAAACTTTTGGGCCATTCTGTAAATTATCTAAAAATAAAATTAAATTAAAATTTCTAAAATGAATGTTTTTGAATTGGGTTGAATATTGATTAGTTTTATGATGAATCAGGTTTTGGTGGAGTCAGCTTTAGCTCCTCCAAGTCAAGTTATGCCAACGGGAGCTTGTATATTAGCCGAAGGCATATTGCAAAAACCTTCATTGCAGGATAAAGAAATTATTGAGTTTAATGCAGAGAAAATTATTCACATTGGCACGGTTGATCAGGATAGATATCCGTTGTCCAAAAAACGACTGCCCCTGGAAAATTTGCGCGATTACGCTCATTTCCGACCACGCACAACAACGGTGATTGCCATTTTAAATATCTGATACTAATATAGTTTTAATGTTTATTGTGTTGATGGTTTGTGAAAATGAAAATTTATTACTCATGCCTTTATGTTTTAAAAAGGGATCGAGATTGGCTGAGTTAAGATGTTTTGAAGAGTTTATAAGCTTTTCCGAAAGTATTTAATATTTTTAAAAAGATAAATATAGAAATCCTAAGCTCCAAAAATTAGTTGTTAGGATTCATAATGTGTTCTATAAAAAAGTTGGGAGATCTTTTTTTTTTTTTTTTTTTTTTTTAACATATAACATAATTTACTATCACTTTTAAAATCTTATAACATGTTTCAGATGTTAGGTTTGTTATAAAATAAGTTGTTGAAGTGTTTTAATAAAAGCAGATGATATAAAAGTTTAAAATATTAATATAAACAATTTTTTAATTAGAATGTGAAAATTGAAGAAGATAGTTAAAATTGGGTTTTTATTCTCTAGAAAACAAGAAATTAAGGTGGGGTTTTTAATTTTTTTCAAAGGTGTTTTATTATTATTATTTTTTCTTTTTTCTTTTTCTTTTTTTACAGGTGGCATCTGTTATGAGGATAAGAAATGCACTTACACAAGCAACACATAATTTCTTCCAAGAAAATGGATTTCTTTATGTGCAAATCCCCATAATCACAACCACTAATTGTGAAGGATCAACTCAAAACATTTTCCAAGTCACTACTCTTCTTGATCAGCATAAACAGATCAAGAAAGACGATCAAACCCCGGACGATGACTTCGAAGGCGTCAAGCTCGGAATTATTAAGTCTTCAATCCAAGAAAAGAGCAAACAAATCGAAGAACTCAAACGGAACGATAGCAATAAAGAAGCCTTAGCTGCAGCTATTCACGATTTAAAGAAAACAACCGAGCTCGCGTCGCAATTGGAAGCCAAACAGAAGCGAAAATCGGCAAAAAAATCGACCGAGATGAATGAATTCAAATTTTCCGAGGATTTTTTTTCTTCAAAGACGTACCTAACGGGCTGCGGTCGTATGCATTTGGAGAGTTACGCGTCGGCTCTTGGGAATGTTTACTCGTTCGGGCCGAGATTTCATGCAAAAAGATCGGATTCGAAGAAGTTATTGGCCGAGATGTGGTTGGCTGAGCTTGAAATGGCATTTTCTGAGATGCAGGTTTTATTTTTCTTGTTTCGATGACTTTTATTTATTTATTTCATATTTTTGGGAATAATTACGAAACTACCCCTGAGGTTTAGCATAATTGCAAAACAAACTCCTGAAATAATTCCCTTCAGGTTTGTATAATAGGTTACATATGTTGAGGGCATATTTTTACTTTTGAAAAATAACTGGGTTCTTTTATAAATAAACTAAACCTCAAGGGTGGTATTTGTAATTATCCATAATTATGAAACACCCCCTGAAGTATTACAGAATCCATTGAGGTTTGTATTTATTTTTCACGTTACTCTCTGAATAGGGTGTAATTGTAAAATAGTTGTATATGTCAAGGGAATATTTGTAATTCTGAAAGATAAGGGGGCTTTTTTATAAATAACTAAATCTCGAGGGTGGTATTCGTAATTATTCATAATTCCTTGACACTGACAAAAATGACATTAATTCTGATGCAATTTCAGGATTCTATGGAGTGTGCAATTGACTTTTTGAAATTCATTTGCAAATGGATTTTGGAGAATTGCACAGACGATCTAAAATTCGTATCTAAGCGTATCGATAAACTTGTTGTCAATCACCTTCAGTTGATCGTAACAGGCCCGTTTGAAAAGGTTTCTTACACAGAGGGAGTTAAAGTTTTGAAGCAGGTAAAACTCTTAACATTTTTTTTGTTAATTACGAAATCGCCTCAAAGGTTTAGCTTAATTACAAAAAAGACACAGTTATCTTTGAAATTGCACATACACCCTCGGCATTTTGTTTATCTTTTACAAATTTCACCCGCTAAAGGGTATTTTGTAATTTTGAAAATTAACTGGAGTTTTTTGTAATTAAGATAACCTCGCGGGTAATTTTTGTAACTTTCCGAACTTAGTTACTTGAAAATATAAAATTAAAAACAAAAAAAAGACAAATTTTACCTCGAACATTTTGATGGTGCTCCTTAAACAGGTGACCGAGAAGAAATTTGAAACAAAAGTCGAATGGGGTGTGCCTCTCAATGAAGAACATGAAAGGTAATAGAAAAGCTGAGAATCACTTTTTTTTTTTTTTTGAGTTTCCAAATACTCCTTATACTTAAAATGCTCCGTACAAAATTTTCATAACCATTGAATAATTCTATGATGGCAGCTATTTAGCAGATGAAATATACAAAAAGCCGCTCATTATATACAACCATCCGAAAGAGCTTAAGCCGTTCAACGTGCGCTTAAACGACGATGGAAAAACAATTGCCTCGTTTGATATAATTGTACCAAAGGTAAAACTAAAATAAAGATAATCACATCTAAGTTATAAAGACATTAATTAAGGGGTATTTTTCTTATCTATAAATGAGCACTTTCTATCATATCCTCTTATTGCTCAAAAATCTGATATGTAAATTTTCATTTAATCTTCAGGTTGGAACTCTGATAAGAGGAAGCCAAAGCGAAGAACGATTGAATATGCTAACCACAAGGTAAAAATTACAAAAACCACCCTGAGATTTAGTGTAATTACGAAGAGAAAAAAAACATGTAATAAAAAATTTCAATCATATTTCACAATTTAAGGTATTATAAATCATTTAGTGGTTTATATAGACTTAACAAACACACCATGCCAAGGGCGTATTTGTAATTTAGAAAGATAACTGGGTCTTTTTGTGATTAGGCTAAACCTCGAGGACATTTTTCGTATTTACTAGCTAACATTGTTTTATTTTTATTTTTTCTTGGTCATAATGGTGGCAGGATAAAAGAGTCGGGTTTGGAAAAGAAGCAATATGAATGGTATTTGGATCTTCGAAAGCATGGGAATGTGAAGTGTTGTGGGTTTAGCTTTATGTTTGATCCATTGGTACTCTATGCCACTGGACTCAATGATGTTCGAGACGCTGTTCCATTTCCAAGAAGTTTCGGCAAAGCCAATCAATAATTATGGGACATTACATAATTATATAATATGTACTGAGATTTGTAAGTGGTATGATGAACCATTTAGTATCTAAATTACTCACAATCAGAACTATACATATAGGCTGAAACTAAGGAGCTTAATTTATGTGCTACAGGGACCCTGATTATTAACTTCAAAACTAAATTATAAATCTACTTCTTGCTGATTTTATGGATGCATAAAATTTGCAGTCAAAGATTAGCAAAAAGTCAATGCAATAGATAAAATTTACAAAGCGTTTAGTTTATCTTGACAGTGGTTTGTAAATAATTATTTTATAACTTTCAAGTCAGTTTTTTTTTATTATTTTTAATGATACAAGTGTAACAAATAGTAATTAATATTCTATATACAATAAAAGAATTTGGAAAATAATCTATCCCTTTCAGTCTATATAAAGAACTTGTTATTGCATATTTTTTAAAGTTTCAAAAAATAAATCAAGCCACCACCCATCAGTTTAAGAATGAATGTTTAAGTAAGAAAGAGCTCCCAGTCAGTCAGAAAATTCTAGAGAGGGATGCTCTCAACTTAGAGAGAAAAAGTTCTCTCAAGATTTGAGGTTTTTTTTGAAGTTTTGAAAAATTCTTCGAAGATTTGAAGATTGTGAGTGAGTTTTAACATGAAGATTTGAAGTTTTTTCGAAGAATGCTTGAATCCTCTTTGTTTTTCGCTTGAAAATTTGAATTTCGGGGCCCACCTTCGAATTTCTCCTCTTCTTTTGCTTGAAGATTTGAAGATCACTTGAATTTTGTTTGAAGATTTGCATGAAGTTTTGAAGATTGCATGAAGATTTCTTGAAAGTTTGAGTTTCTAGTCCCACCTTTTAATTCTTGCCTTTATATCTTCATTTCCTCAATCCCTCATGTTCATTATTGCGAAAGCACCCCCTTGATTTCGGTCTTTTTACCATTCCGCCCAAGGAAAAAGAAAAGGAAAAAAAAAAGGAAAAAAGGAAAAAAAAAAAGGGAAAAAAAAAGAAAAAAGAAAATGCCCAGAAATAATTATGGGCGGGGGGACGTGGATCGGGTCGAGGGCGTGGACCAAGAGGCGGGCGAAACCACAACTATGGTTTCCGCTTCTTGGGCGAAATCACTGCTGAAGACATTGTTGCCATGCGCAAGGAGGATTTCCCCCCACTTGCCCCATCAAATTCGAGCCCCAAAGGTCAGGACCAAGGGAAAACCATAGCAGCTGCAGAAATTTGTGAAACTGCCGAGACCTCGTCCGAGGATGATAGCAGCACTGAAGAATCGACGGATGAGTCGGGCGAGGGTGAGCCAAATACCCCTAAATCCATTGGCTCAGCGGGACGAAAGCCAAAACCTGCTGCAACACCTTCGGAAATCTCGAACAATGAGATTGATGTGCAAGAGGATGCTGATAGTGATGAGGAAGATGGGTCTGATGATGGGTCTGACGAGTGAAACTCTGAGGAGTTGGACGGCGACTCGCAGCCCACTCCATGTTCAAAGCAACCTTCCGACGTCCACAGCGCGCCTTCACGCGAGCCTGCGCCAGTGCGAGCGCCTGCTCCTGCGCGCGTGACTGCGCCTGTGCGTGCGCCTGCCCCTGCGCATGTACCCGCGCCCGCACGCGTGCATGCGCCTGCGCGTGCGCTAGCTTCTGCGCGCATGCCTGCCGAGTCAGGCGAGCCCAAAGGCATGAAATCCAACACTACCGCTCCGAAAGCATCACAGGGAAAATCATGGGCTTCCATGGTCGAAAATCGAGCCATTTCGAATGGAATGAAGCTACGCCTCCTTCCAGACGACGGGGACATAGTGAAAATCGATGCCAACATGCTGGATGACGTTGAAAAAGCATGGGGTTTTTGCTTGGCGGGTCACTTTGCTTCGAAGTTCCCGGGTAAGCAAGCTCTCACGACACTTTGCAACTCATGGAAAGTCCCTTTCAAGTTCATTGTCCATAATTCCGGTTGGATTGTGTTCAAATTTGAAAAAGATGAACATCGTGAGCAAGTCTTGCTTCGTGGGCCTTATTCAATTTTTGGGCAAACTCTCATGCTGAAAAATATACCCCAATATTTTGAGTTTGATAAGAATGTGTTTCGATACATCCCGGTGTGGATAAGGCTGCCTGGGCTCCACTCGACTGTTGGAACGAGGAAACTTTGAGCAGGATAGTCTCAAAAGTTGGGACACCGATCGCAACGGACATGCTCACGCGTCAAAAGGAAAAGGTATCTTTTGCTCGAGTCCTTGTGGAGGTTGACGCTGCCCACATCGGTGAAGATACAGCTCCCTGGAGACAAAATCTGGGAGCAACCGATTGAGTATGATTTCAAGCCCCAATATTGCACTTCATGCAAGCTTTTGGGCCACTCCACAACACGATGCCCGACCATGACACCTGCCCCAAAACCAGCGCACGTGAGCAAACCAGCGGGTGCCAACGCTGCTGCTCCTTAGGATAAACCGTCCGGGGTTGCTGCTGGCATGGCAGCCATGGAAACCGATATTCAGTGTGACCTTGTTGCCATTGCCAAGGGCAAGGCAAAGATCACTGAGGGGTCTGCCAAACGTGATACACCAGCGCCAACGGCTGGAAAGGGTCCTGAAAAGGGACAAGTTGATCGAAGAGGTGCAACTCAGAGCATTGGCAATGACATTGCACCGCAACAAGCAGAAAATAGGCAACCCAAGAGTCAGCCACTTAACAAGGGCACCACTCGACGCGATGGGGCATCTTCAATCAACCAGCCCTGTGAGGACCGAGAGGATGAAGACACCCTTGATTTGCCTGCGGATTTCTCCTACGAGACGGACTTCATCCAAGTCAAGAAGAAGACAAGGAGGAAGAAGAAGAACCAAGTGCATTAGCCGGCTTAGCTTGCTTATCACTTGCTTTGTATTTTGATTGTATTTTCTAGTTTAGGGACTTGCATGGTGAGTTTCCTTTGTATTATCAACTAGGGTCATGAGATAGGTTAGGTGTGCTCGCACCGTCTAGATGGGTATGCCCATATAGATGCCTATTAAAGGCCTTTAGGATCATTTGCATATTTTGTTGTAACCACTTCGGTGGTCATGCCTGCATACTTTGTATGTTAACTTTTGATCAATGAGACTATTTACATTTCGATCAAAAAAAAGAATGAATGTTTAAGTAGTTAGTTAGTTTTGGTTAGAGAGAGATGCTCTCAACTTAGAGAGAGAAAATTCCCTCGCTAAGTGCCAAAACTTTGTTTTGCTTGAAAATTTCTTTGAAAATTGTTTGAATCTTCTTGAATCTCGCTTGAAGATTTGAAATTCGGGACCCACTTCCGAATTTCTTCTCTTCAATTGCTTGAAGATTTGAAAATTACTTGAAGCTTTGCTTGAATATTTACTTGAAGATTTGAAGATTGCATGAATACTTCTTGAAGGCTTGAATTTCTGGGACCACCTTTTAATTCTTGTCTTCAAATCTTCATATCTTCAAACTTTCATGTTTGTTATTATGAAAATACCCCCTTCATTTGGTCTATTTTTCGTCCCGCCCAAGCTCAAAAAAAAAGGAAAAAGAAAGAAAAAAGAAAAAGGAAAGGAAAAAAAAATGAAAAAAAGAAAGAGAAGAAATCATGCCAAGGAACAATTCTGGACGGGATGGACGCGGACCGGGACGGGGGCGAGGAGCTAGAGGCGGGCGAAGCCTTTATGGCAGCTTGCATTCCACAGGTTGGATCGATATGGGCGCTTACGGATCGAGCAACTAGCCTGCAAATTCGCCCAGCCCATTGCGCCAGGATGATTTTCCCCCACTTGCGCCGTCGAATTCAGGTGCCACAGGCCGAGAACCAGAAAATTGCCCCAAGTCAATTGCAGGAAACACTGTAGCTAGTACTGTCAAACGGGCCAGCCCGGCCCGGCCCGCTCCGGCCCGTCGCGGGCTGCCCAAAACGGGGCGGGCGCGGGCCAACTCATTTTTGCGCGGGCCTGGAAAACTGAAGTCCGCGGTCCGCCCGCGGGCCAACGGGCCAGACCGCGGGCTGACCCGTTTTTTTTTTTTTTATATAAAATCTTATTTTATTTTAAAAATTATAAAAAATAAAATTAAAATTTTAAAAATATTACTATAATATTTAAAGTATTATAACGGGCTCGTAAAAAAATAAAAGAATACAAACATGCTTTCAAATTTAACCAATATAAATTATAATTATAATAAAATATAAAAAATTAAAATTAAAAAAAAAAAAAAAAAAAGGTCAGCCCGCGGGCCGAGCCGCTCCGGCCCGCGGTCTTCACGGGGCGGGCCAAAAAAGCCCGCGATCAAACGGGCCACGAGAAGGGCAGCCCAAGCCTGCCCGTTTGTGCGGGCTTCGGCCCGTTTTGACAGTGCTAACTGTAGCAGTTGCAGAAAATTATGAAACTGCCGAGTCCTCGTCCGAGGATGATAGCAGCAGTGAGGAATCAACGGACGAGTCGAGCGAGAGCAAGCCAAACACCCCTAAGTCCATAGGCTCAGCAGAACGAAAGCCAAAACCTGCTGCAACACCTTCGAAAACTTCGAGCAATGAGGTAAGTGTGGCTACACCTCGTATTGTTGAAATTGATGAGCAAGAGGATATTGATAGTGACGAGGATGATGGGTCTGATGATGGGAACTGTGTGGAGTTGGACGGCGACTTGCAGCCCACTCCGATTTCAAATCAACTTTCGGACGCACACATGGTGTTTGTCGAAATGCCTGCGCCTGCTCGCGTACCTGCGCCTGCACGCGCGCCAACCCTGTCGAGACTGGCGGTTCCAAAAGCTTGAAATCTGGCCCGACCGCCCCAAATTCCGAACCGACAGCTCCAAAACCATCACAGGGAAAATCATGGGTCTCCATGGTCGAAAATCGAGCCATTTCGAGTGGAATGAAGCTACGCCTCCTTCCAGACGACGGAGACATAGTGAAAATCGATGCCAACATGTTGGATGACGTTGAAAGAGCATGAGGTTTTTGCCTTGCGGGTCATTTTGCATTGAAATTCCCGGGTAAGCAAGCTCTCACGACGCTTTGCAACTCTTGGAAAGTCCCTTTCAAGTTCTTTATTCATAATTCCGTCTGGATTGTGCTCAAACTTGAAAAAGATGAACATCATGAGCAAGTCTTGCTTCGTGGGCCTTATTCAATTTTTGGGCAAACCCTTATGCTGGAAAATACGCCCCAATATTTTAAGTTTGATAAGAATGTTTTTCGATACATCCCGGTGTGGATAAGCTGCCCGAGCTCCGACTCGATTGTTGGAATGAGGAAATATTGAGCAGGATTGTCTCAAAAGTAGGGACACCGATTTCAACGGACATGCTCACGCGTCAAAAGGAAAGGATATCTTTTGCTCGAGTCCTTGTGGAGGTTGACGATGCCGCCACGCTGCCTACATCGATGAAGATACAGCTCCCTGGAGACAAAATCAGGGAGAAACCAACTGAGTATGATTCCAGGCCTCAATTTTGCACCACCTGTAAGCTTTTGGGCCACTCCACGACCCGATGCCCGACCATGACACCTGCTCCAAAAACAGCGCATGTGAGCAAACTCAACAGGTGCCAACGCTGCTGCTCCTAAGGAAAAACCAACTAGGGTTACTGATGGCATGGAAACCATGAAAGCCGGTATTCAGCGTGACCTTGTTGCCATCGCCAAGGGCAAGGCAAAGGTCACTGAGGGGACTGCCGATCATGATACACCAGTGCCTACGCCTGGAAAGGGTCCTGAAAAGGGGCAAGTTGATCAAATAGGTGCAACTCAGAGTATTGGCAAAGACATTGCACCTCGAGCAGCTGAAAATAGGCAACCCAAGAGTCAGTCACTTAACAAGGGAACCGATAGACACGACGGGGCATCTTCAAGCAAGCAGCCCTATGAGGACCGAGAGGATGATGACACCCTTGATTTGCCTGCAAGTTTTTCCTACGAGACGGACTTCATCAAGGTCAAGAAGAAGACAAGGAGGAAGAAGAAGAAGAAGAACCAAGTGCATGAGCCCGCTTAGCTACACCCCCCTTGTCGCTTAGCTTGCTTATCTCTTTCTTTGTGTTTTAATGTATTTTCTAGTTTAGGGACTGCTTGGTGAGTTTCCTCTGTATTTCTAGGGTCATGAGACAAGTTAGGTGTGCTCGCACCGTCTAGATGGGTCTGCCAGTATAGATGCCTGTTGAAGGCCTTTAGAATCATTTGCATATCTGTATTGTAACCACTTCGGTGGTCATGCCTGCATACGTTGTATGTTAACTTTTGATCAATGAAACTATTTACATTTCGATAAAAAAAAAAAAATGAATGTTTAGGTTGGTCATGCCTACATACTATGTATGTTCACTTTTGATCAATGCAATTATTTATATTTTCATTAAAAAAAATGAATGTTTAAGAAAATTCTCAAAATCAAGTTGATTTGTCATGAGATTGACATCTAGTAAGTACAATGCAAATGAGGAAGAAAGCTAGTTGGATATATTTTGAATCAAACATTAGTGACTTAATTTTTGGGCTCGGGGTTCATTAGTAAAATATATCCAAGTTCATATATAAAAAATCAACTACCCAACGTCCCTTTGAGTGAATAAATATGGTAGAAAATTAGTATGAAACCTCTAAAGATTTATCTAAAATTCTGTAGTTGTTGAGAAATAGAGAGACTAGAGGATATTGGTTTTAGTCTTATGATGAGAACTAGAGTCTCTTATTTATATATACAAAATTAGGGCGTATATGTACAATGTTCATTTATTAATATATAATCAAACACTTTACATTGAATGACCTAAAATTTGGCCTCGTCAAAACATAGTCGGAAAAAAAAGATTATAATGTTATTTCACCTGAAAACTTTCAATGTAAATCTTTGAGTCAAGGTGTGTCAATCTCGTGTACCAATCTTATAAATGATGATGTTGGTAATGTCTTCGTGAATAAGTAAGTCAAATTATCACTTAAGGGAATTTGTTGGATATCGATGTCGCCATCTTTTGGTGATCTTATGTAGAAGAACTTGGTAGATATATATTTTATCTCGTCACCTTTTATATAGTCTCATTTGAGTTATGTGATAAACGAAGTATATCTTTTCAGATTTATACTGACCAAGTGCTATCTCATTATAGACCTTGCGAGAAAAACCCTGCGGGACAAAAAAATTGGTCAAATACATCTGCTCCTCCTGGCTTCAACCGGCAGTAGTTTTCGAGTTCATCGTCTCTCTCTTCGCTTATTGTCTTCAAACTTTGAAATATAAGATGTATTAACTCTTCACGAGCTTTATACCACATGTTGATGTTTATACATCATTATCATGCAAACAATATGCCTCATCAAAACCTTTTAGGGAAAAACCTAATAGGAGAAATTCGAGTGAATGAAAAAGAGTACATTATTCTTTGAATATACTCATAATGTTATCTCATTAAAAACCTTACTAGGAAAGCCCAATGGTACAAAACCTCAGTTAAGGGAAAAATAGTGCAATGCATACAATCATATTATCTAACAATGTTACAAATATACTTCATACATATCAAAATCCTTCTACGATTTCATTTCATTCATGATCTTGTTCTATATTATCAGTTGAATGAAGTGTCAATTTCATCTGCCTGATTTGTAGTTTTTTTAGTGGTGTTGAAAATAGAAAAAGTGGGTTCATGGCTTGGTATTATCGGGATTCGATTGATTATAAAGATCTATGTGTTTTTAGCTTTAGAAAATTGAAGGAAAATGAAAATAAATGGAAACTAGATGAAGTTATGACTAACTATGAAAATAAACTAAGTCTATGAGCGTAAATGCAAGTATTAAGGATGCCTCGTGCGTATACCCAAATTGAAACTACAAGCAGTAATCAAAATATGCAAGTAAAAGCAAGGAAACAATAAGGTACAACTAAAACAACCTAAGGTGCAACTATGCATGCATGACCATAAAATTTGAAATAATGCAAATTAGAAAAAAATAAAAGCACCAATGGAAAGAGCAATAAAAGTTGACGTGAAAGTTAAAAACTTTACGAAAAATAACAAGAAACAATGAGTAAATCTAGGATTTAACATAAAACCATGCATGAAGATAAAAATCAAAATAATGAAATACTCAAAATAAAAACGATCAAGGACTCGATCTATGATCTTGGTGTGTCACTCACCTAGATTCCATAGCCAATTCACAAGATCTAACAATTAAGCTAAGAGTTAAGGCAAAATGCATAAATTGAAGAACAAGCATGAAATTGAAAAACAAGAAAGAAAATTAAAGTAAACTTACTGGAATTAAAGAAAGGACTAACAAACTTAAATGAAATTGCAATCCAAAATAAAAACCCAAGTGATGACTTGAATTCTTCTTGAGCTTACAAACCCAAGGAAAAACTTGAAATTAAATCTAAGATCTAGAGAGAGAAATAAATCACAAACCCAAGCATGGATTGGGAGGATAGTGGATTTTTACAAAATGAGAGTTGTCTTCTATTTATACTAGGTTTAATTGGGGTTAAATGGGCCAAATTAGTCTTAAAGGCTTGAGTTTCCCAAGTTTAACCCGAAATAGACTTGCTAGCCACTTGGCTCGACCCTAGGCTTAATTTCGCTCGAGGTGGCTCGGCATTGGTCGAGCTTGGGCACGCATGGCCGGGCGCTGGGCGAGCTAGGCGGAGGCTCCTTGGCGCTAGAGATGGCGTGGGTATTAGCGTCTCATGGCGCTGAGGTTGGCGATAGGCGCGACATGCGGGTTGGCGAGCGCTGGCGTTGGGCGTGGCGCGTGGGCGTTGCGGGCGGGACTGCGCGATTGGCGTGTCATGGCGTGCGTCAAGGCTTGGCATGAATGTTGGCTTGTCTTGGCAAGACTTGGCTATCATTCCAGAATGTTTGGCCATTTAGGAGCTTGTTCGTTTCGAATACTCTTCTTCGTCTTTTTTTTCTCATTACAAATACATTTTATTCTTACTTGTGAGCTCACAAGCGTTTCCATATTATTTATGCAAGAAATATTGATAAAATAGATGCTATATTAATATTAATTATATAAACGATGTACTAAAATAACTCATTGAAAATGTATTCAGATGGTCTCTTGTGAAGCCTCATCGACATTCATGAAATAAAAATAAAATAAAGAAGAAATATCAAATTATAACAATCATCCCACATATGCGAAAACAAAACGAAATCGACATCTTGATTACTAAAAAATGCACACATTGACGAGACGAGACGCACACCTCCTCCAAATATCAAAAATCACGACGCTACGTCGCTTCACGTTTCCAACCGAAGGAGTTCATCGATCAATAGTATCTTGTTGTTGGTCGAACCCCACGATACGTGAGGGCACGCACATGCTCGTTGGTATTTTAAGATCGAATTTGGGATCAAAACAACCCCACGTGCCTAAGATGATAGGATCGGTTTCGTTTTTACGATTTTTCTATTTTTTTCTATTTATTTGAATTTTTTTTTTTGACATTTTACGAGGGAATTCAAAATCCCTCGAAATTCCGAGGGATTTTGAATTCCCTCGAAAATGTCAAAAAATAAAAAGAAAAATTCAAATAAATAGAACGAGGGATTTTGAATTCCCTCGAAAATGTCAAAAAAAAAAAAAAATTCAAATAAATAGAAAAAATAGAAAAAACTAGAAAAAAATAGGGTTTATTTCCGGGTCGCCGAGGCGCACCCCTCCCCGCCCCGGTCGTAATTTCTCGAGTTTTGTTTCTATTTTTTACTATTTTTACTATTTTTCTATTTTTCCATTATTCATATAAAATCGAAAAAAAATAGAAAACGCGCACTAAACGATCGACGTCCGACCCCCGTGGTTCCACAACGACGAGACGCACACCTCCTCCAAATATCAAAAATCACGACGCTACGTCGCTTCACGTTTCCAACCGAAGGAGTTCATCGATCAATCGTATCTTGTTGTTGGTCGAACCCCACGACACGTGAGGGCACGCACATGCTCGTTGGTATTTTAAGATCGAATTTGGGGTCAAAACAACCCCACGTGCCTAAGATGATAGGATCGGTTTCGTTTTTACGATTTTTCTATTTTTTTTCTATTTATTTGAATTTTTTTTGAATTTCCTTTGACATTTCCGAGGGATTTTGAATTCCCTCGGAAATGTCAAAAAATAAAAAAAAAAATAAATCAGAAAAAATAGAAAAAAAATAGGGTTTATTTCCGGGTCGCCGAGGCGCACCCCTCCCCGCCCCGGTCGTAATTTCTCGAGTTTTGTTTCTATTTTTTACTATTTTTTCGGATTTTTCGGTTTTATAATTCCATTATAAGCAAAATCGATCTTTAATAATTTAAGAGGCTAAAATAAGATTTATTTATTTATATACAAAATATGCTATTCTGTTTTTTATTTTTTTTGGCAATTTGTGATTTTCACATGACTAATAATAATAATTTAACCCTATATAGTTGCAATAATATTGAACCGAAAATGAAAGCATACAAACTTACGTTGAGTTGATTGGTGGAGAAGCAGTTTTGAGGAGAGAGAAGAGTCCAAACTTGTACGGATGGTGAGGAGAAGCATATAAAATCACCATGCCTATTTGTTAAATAACAAAATAGAAAAAAATCCAAAAAAAGTAGTAAAAATAGAAACAAAACCCAAAAAATCACGACCGCGACAGGGAGGGATGCGCCTAAGCGTCCCGAAAATAAATCCTATTTTGTATTATTTTTTTCTATTTTTTTAGATTTTAATTTTTTAAAAAAATTAATTAAATTTCGAGGGAATACAATTTCCCTCGGAATAATTCCGAGGGAATCCGTTATCCCTCGGAATAATTCCGAGGGAAATTATATTCCCTCGGAAATTTAATTATTTTTTTTAAAAAAAATAATAAATAAAATCGAGGGAATCTAATATCCCTCGGTTTTCCGAGGGACTACTTCCCTCGGAAAACTACCCGTCGGTTATCCCTCGGTTTTTCGTTCGGTAAATATGGCGGGAATATTTGGCGCCCTGATTTCCGAAGGATTTTCCGAGGGAACGGAATTCCCTCGGAAAAAATCGAGGGATTTTTATTTCCCTCGGTGTTCCCTCGGAAAATCCCGAGGGAATTTCGTTCCCTCGGAAAATCCCTTGAAAATTTGCTGTTTTTTTGTAGTGCACATTGTTTGAAAAGAAAATTTGTATGCAAACCATTAGTTCGGCAAAATCTTCGTCATTTTTTGAAGCGAATCGTGGGAACTTAGATATATATAGCACTCCTAATCGGTTGAATTTTAGATTTAAAAATAATTAAACCATCTTTAACACATAAATTCAAAATATGACAAATGTATCTAACGTGAAAAAATTTACCGCCAATAGCGGGTTGACAAAAAGGTTTTAACATATCTAAACTAGTCGTATTAGCGGCAGCATTATCAAATGAAATTGAAAAAATTTTGTTACCTAAATGATACTCGGTCAAAATATTGGCTATTTTGTGCGAAATATTATCCCCTATAATTATAATTATGAAAGGCATTCGTCCAAATATACGAACATATAGAGACACTCTGAGACAAACTATCAAATATTGAAATCAAATTCGATTTATACTCACCGGCCATTTTTTCAATATTGCGAGTCAATTTATTTCGTGAAATCCCAGTGCTAGATGGATTAAATGCACCCCTAGTATAATTTTCATAATGATTGCTATGCGCATGATTAAAAGAAAGGCTCATAACAGAAACAAATTTTGCAAGAAACTTTCTATGACCACTTTCGGTATATTGAAATAAACTAGAAGAACTCGTACCGACGCCGGCGGTAGATGAAGATGAGAAGTTTAGTTATGTTTGAGAGATTTTCATGCCATACTTGTCGGGATGCTTCTTCTCCATGTGGTATTTGAGCGACTCGTAGCCTTTATTATTTTTAGAACCGAATGCATAATGAGTCGAGTAATAATTGCATTACGCTTGAGATTCGTCGTTGATCGTCTTTCTTGTGAAATGCAATCAGAAGATGGGGGGAACAAATTCCCTCGGTTTCGATTGAGGCGGTGGCATATCATCCGCTCCCTCCTCATCTTCATCCAAATTGCCGGCGGCCGGCGGTTCGGATTCATCGGATCTAGGTAAATCCTCTTCAAAATTGGTTTGACTTTGCGAGTCTAAGTTGACTTGATTATATAGGTTCTGAACTTCTTCCGCCGTCATCTCATCGGAAACATAATTTCCGACAACGGCCGAAGATTCTCGTCGAGATCCTCGACCTCGACCTCGACGAGAAGAGGTTGGAGTGTTGGTATTGACATTACGAGAAGAGTTTGTGATAGTGATATTATAAAACAGAATTAAGTAAAATGAGATTGGGAAGAATAAGAATATTATTGATATTATTTCTTGCACAAATTAGAAACTTGACTTTAAACTTGAAAATATAAGAGAAGAAGAAGAATAGTAGAGATGAATTGGTGTTGGATAGTTGGGTATTTATAGGTGTCAAAATTTACAAAAAAAAAAAAAAGTAGTCGTTATGACCGGCGGTTAAACCGGTTAACCACGGTTAAACCGCCAACGACTACTTTTGGTTTGAATTTGAGCCGTTGATTTTTAACGGCTAGTTGATCTCAGTCGTTGATTATCAACGACTACCAACCGCGGCGGTTAAACCGCCGGTGAGTTTTATTATTATTTAAAAAAAAACGGTTAACCGGCGGTTAACCACGACGATTAAGGTTAAATGGTCAGGTTAACCGTAACAGGACAACCGGTTAGAAACCGGCGGTTAGGCAGTTAACCGTAACCGTATTAACACGTATAATACTAGCAGTGTTTTTATTATACAGTTTTTAATTAAATAAGGAAATATACAAAAAAAAAAATTGATTCATCCATTTAATTAGATCTAAGGCCCATAATTGACCTTAGGTTCACAAATAAAGACATGGTTCTGATTAGAAGTTAATTGGTTCACAAATAAAGACATGGTTCTGATTAGAACCTAATCACTTCATTGTTAGGGAGATTATTTCAATGTGATTTTAATTTTTTTTTTTATTTAATAGTTTTATTGATTGAATTTGATTGTTTTTATCGATGAAATTTGATTGTTTCGACATATTTTTTATTATTGTCAAACAGTGGTGTGTGTTTATAAAATTTCTAATTTTCTATAAAAAAATAATGAAGTGATCATTGGAATTTAGAATTTCCTATCTCCTAATTTAACTAAAATAAAACCACGCATTCTATTATTACAAAGTAATTACAAGACGAGCGTTGGAAAGCGAACGAGTAAAAAAGTGTGCTAGTAAAAAAAAAAAAAGTAGTCCCCCCAACTTGAATGTCATGTCATAGTATATAATATGTTGGGTGAGCTTAACGATAGATTTCAATTCTTTATCCTTCACTTAAACTTAAATGATAAAATATATAATAAGCACAAAACTGTATAACAAGTTCTGATACTGATAGCTTTATACCTCCCTAAGCTAAGGAAGCAAATCCAACAAATTCATCAAAGTCTCCAAAAAAACAAACATCAAAACAAACCAACTCCAAACTAGCTCCTACCTCTCGCCTAATACCGACCGATCAAAACAAAATCATCGTCGTCCAAAACACAAACATCCTTCTCCCCGATAAAATTCTCCCTCCCAAGTTCCGTAACTATCTTCACAAACTCCACCCTCTTCCCCACCGGCAGTGGCACGTACGGCAAACGGAAAACGGGCCTCACCACCCCGAGCTGAGCGAGCGCCGTGTTCAACCCGATCGGGTTCGGCTCCTCAAAAAGCCATCGAATCAAAGGCATCAGCTTCGAATTCAAATCTTCATTCCTCCCTCCAAACATCAATTCCCTCATCAACCCTGGGACCAAGTTGCTCGTAACCGAAATTACCCCTTTGCCCCCGTAATCCCACCTCGAATCGTGGCACTGGTCGTCGTTCCCGCTCCAAACGACCACCCCGTTACTCGTATACTCCTCGACCCGGTCGTGCCCGACGCACTCCTTCACGCCGGCCAAGTTCGGGCTCTGGGCCAACTCCTGGATCACGCGCGGCGGGATGTCCTGGCCCGTCCGCGACGGGACGTTGTAGATGATTGTGGGGCCCATGTGGAGCACGCTGTCGAAGTGCGAGACCAAACCCTCCAGTGAGGTTTTGCCGTAGTAAGGGTTTATGTGGAGGGCGGCGTGCATGCCGACGGCGAAGCCTTGCTCGGTGGCATGGATGGCTTCGCGGGTCGAGTTGCTGCCCGTGTTGCCGATGACTTTGACCGATCCGCCGAAGCAGTTGACAGTGTGGCCAATGAGCATGATGTGCTCATCCCAGGTCATCAGCTGGCCCTCGCCAGTGGTCCCGCCCACGATCACGCCCTCAACGCCGTCTTCGATCTGCATGTTGACCAAGGTGTCGTAGGCCTCGAGGTCGAAACGGCCATCGGGGAGGTAAGGTGTTTTGATGGCGGTTATTAATCGGAGTGCCTTTATGTCGTCCACATTGGTCCTGCGAAACCACCGGCAGATATCTGAGTTACTACTTATGGAAAGTCACATTTTCCGAGTTCCTCTTTTTTTTTTTTTTAATTTCTTTGTCGTGTTAAAATTAAGTTATTACAGCAACCAACTAATTTAATAATATTATATACAATTTTAATACCTGTAATATAATGAAAATGGGTTTCAAATACAAATTGGGAACTTGATCTTCCTAATGAGTGTTATTAAATATAACAAAAGCATGAAAAATCATAACCAGCATAATCTTTTACATGCCAATGATCCAATGAATCAACACTAAATACAGCTAAAGTTGAGAGAGGAAAATACAGCAGCACAAGAGCCCACAAATTGCGTGACAACAATTTTATTCCGAAATCAACATAATGCAGAAGAAAAAACCCACATCAGCTTGATTTTCCCGTCACACACACATGAAAGAGTATCTATTTTACTGTAATTGACGCAGAAAAGAAGAGAGTGATATGATCAAACAATTACTCCACTTTTAGTGCACTACGGATATCATGTTGACACAATTGGTTTACTAATTTGATATTTTTCTTGAAAAAATATAGATAAGAAAGTAAATTTGCTGCAAGTAAAACGAATGATTACCTATTTTTAACTTCATAGCTACGCATCGGGAGGTGAAAATTGGGAATCACAGCTGCTCTAGGTGACCTCCATTTGGGTGTCCTAACTGCATCAGAGCAGTAAAAAAATGGCGTTAAATAAATAAAAATAAAAAGTCCTTGTTTTTAGCTAAATCAGTCAAATTGGGCAAATATCCAGAAAGTTTGCATCGACAACCAGGATAATAAATGGGCATATTTGAACTTATTCTATAAGCATTAACAAGTGCAGAGTATAAATGAACACAAAAACAAAACCTTCTTCAATAAATAAACGGCCACACGAGCTAAATAATAATCGAATTCCTAATTTCAATAATCAATTGGTAGAAAATCGAATCAAAATACCTTGATGCGAGGATTTGATTGAACAGCATCCAATAGCCGCCGACGCCATCGAGAAAACAATAAATTATAGAGAAATGACGATCTCCGGGAGGAGGCTCAGCCGCATTAGACTAACTCCGGCTGGGGAAGATGGTGATTGAAGGACGGCGCGGCGGAAGTGATAATAGATTGAGTCGAGGGGGAAAATTGGAAGAGACCGGAGTTAAAACCTCAAGGGGTTGGCCATGGCGGCGGACAGAAAGAGAAATACACAATTAGGTTTTCGTACATGTGTCAACCTAGTCATGGTCTAAATTTTTTTATTATTTTTTTATAAATACTGTAATTCTATTATTTTCTTTTAATTTAATTTGCTTGGAATTTGTTATCTACTGGTTGGTTAATAAAATTAGATTCTACTGCATTTGTTGGAACTCTGAACTTGGTATTCAAAATCTAGAATATTGTAAATGGTAAGGATTCTTATTTGTTATAGAATCATTTACTTTTTATTGTAAATATCAAATCATATCTGAAAAGTGAGTGATAATTTATTATTATATTAGTATTGTACCCGTGCGTTGCACGATAATTTTTTATTTTATTTTATTTAAAATAAAAAGAATTATTTAAAATGTATTAAAATATTTAAATAAATAATTGTATATATGTATACTTAAATTATATATATCTCTCTCTGTGTATGTATATTTCGTTAAAAACTATCAATGGTTCTCACACCAGAGATGGTTTTACCATAACTGCTCCCTTTATATAAATCATCTAAATATTATTTAAATATCGAATAGTATTCAAAATGATATAACCTAATTCATAAAAGGATTGTTATTAGACGAAATATACTTTACAAATTATGATAAATTTCCTTATACACAACATTTGTAGTTTTGTTAACATATTTATTCTCATCATCGTCGATCAATATTTGTAAACCTATACTGAAAACAGGCTTCTTCAGGAAAATTCCAACGTGAGAGAGATATTGTTCTTGAATTTTGTTAATCATCATAGCATATGACACGATCAGAGGAAATTGTCATCGTTGGAACTTGAAAGGGAACCTCGAATTGGATGGTGTGACAGTCATTCAAAGGATTAACAACAATTCACCTGCATTACTTCCTTGAGAAATATTAGCCTATACAATATGACCGTCAAGTAAACAACTAACATTACACAACACAAGTAAATGATCGATATTTCTCAACAACATGAGTGGAATTTTAATTTTTAGTTTTAGCTCATAGAGGCAATCCATAACATTTAATGGTATTTAGAAACTCTAGTGAGTACGTCAATGTTTGAGTCAGACTTGCATGCATTATCAGAGTTAAGATATACTTCACATTCCCCCTTTAATTTTATAACATCATATATTTATTAATCAAATCGACGACATCAAGTGTTGGGGAAAGAATAGCTCGACCCTCCAAATAAGCGAAATATTCAGCAGTTTTTTCAAATTGTGGATATGTGCTCGCCACAATTGACAGAACATGGTCTCCATCATCTTTCAATAATAGATAACTTAGATTTCAATTTAAACAATACCATCATTTGATCCTCCAACTATTACATCTCCTATACTATTTATCAAGTTGAAAACATTCTTTAACTTGATACAATTGGGATCTGCATTGTGATTTTACAGCACCACATTCTTGGTCTACTTCAAAACTATGTAATGAGTCCATAAATGCGAGTATTTGATCACTGTGTGAACTATGTCTGGTCTAGTACTTTTTGGAATAACCAACAAAATTTGATGAAAATCTTTACCAAGAATTATTATTTTGTTACCGAATGGAAGCTGTGTATTAGAATTATTTTGCAATGTCATCACGTTTTTCAATGTTTTGTCCAGAGTTTCAAAATAATGGTTATGCATCATTGGAGTTTCGTCCCAGATAATGAGATGCGCATCCACCATTAATTTTGAAAGTGGAGTACCAGTAATGATCGAAATCTTAGTGGATATTAAAAGTAACCCTAAATCTAGAATGCCCATTTCTTCCTTTCAAAAAAGAAGAAAAGTTATGTCATTAGATATTACATTAAGAAAACTTCCACTAGTAACCCTAAATCTAGAATGCCCATTTCTTCCTTTCGTAAAAGAAGAAAAGTTATGTCATTAGATATTACATTAAGAAAACTTCCACTATTAGATTTAACAGTTGTAAAAAGCATCCTCTGTATCTATAGATGAGAAACACACCACTCTTCGTTAAATATATTGCATCCATTACTTTATCAATTTTGGCGGAATATAGTAAATTCGTACTAATGAAAACAAATCTACTTTTCTAGGTGTCCATTCTTTTGTTTTTGAGTACTATTTTTTTTTTAGGAAACTAAACATAAGGCAAACTCCATGCTTTCAGATTTTTCTTATTTATCTCGAACCAACCTAAAACACGCTATGGTGTTTTTTTACTTGCGTGATCATTATCATTATACAATACATTATGCTTTTCTGGAAGATAAAAACTCAAACACATGATAGGTGGAGTTTTATACTGAATTTCATAAACAAATATTCACCACGCCGCTTCGTGTGGAAAAATGTAATGACAATCATAATACATGTTGATCTCATCAATATTTTTATCCTCTACATCCTCACATTTATTCTGATAGGAAACCAATACTTATATTTATTACCCTATTTAAACAAATACTTTATAGATCTAAATTTGTTACACTATTTAGCATATAAATAAGCTACATAATTCAGTATAGAAAAAAATTATGTGAAACGACCTCTAGTGAACGCTAGTAAATGTCGTGGGCAAGACAACATGAGTACCAGCCATTTGCCTCATCTCATAACACTACATCAACAATCCTACTGTAAATCTCACTTCATAATTTTTTTGATAAGTTCTAATGTACCACAATTTTGAATATTCAATAATTGTATATGCATCAATTATGAATTTTTGTATGAGTCGCCGACTATATAGAATAGTGAGTACCTCCGTGCCTCTTTCATGCAATCGGTGAGAAAAGAACTCCATCTGGCTCACWTATTGTTTACCCTTACCTTTAGGTTTTCTAGGTTCAGAAAAAGATATGTCTTCCCTGTGGTTGTTTTCGCCACATGGAAATAGTAATGGATAGTGTA
>BMAC01000191.1:744015-755351 GCA_014905375.1 Phtheirospermum japonicum
AAKSYKCCRRRMGYYYAKCGCTAGTAAATGTCGAMGGCAAGACAACATGAGTGCCAACACTTGAGCCACTTATTTCACCTCATAACACTAKATCAAKAATCCCACTGTACATCTCACTTCATKATTTTRTGATGAGTCATGACGTGCCACAATTATGAAGATTCAYTAATTYTATATGCATCAATTATGAATTGTTGTATGAGTCGTAGACTGTATAGAATAGTGAGTACCTCRGTGTCTCTTTCATGCAATCGATGAGAAAAGAACGCCATCTGACTCACACATTGTTTACCATTGCCTTTAGGTTTTCGAGGTTCAGATAAATATATGTATTCCCTATATATGTATGTCTTCATCGCATGGAAATAGTAATGGATAGTGTAGAGAAACGTATGAAGGATGCAACTCGTTGATACATTTAAAATTACCAGATCTCTTTTCTACTGCAATTCTCTTGCTACCACTTTGTGGATCAACATCACCATCAACTAATAGACAATTAGTTGATCTTTTTACGAATCTATTATAGTTGACGCCACAGTGTTCATTCCACTTGATGTTGGTTTCGCACTTGTATTATTTTGCATGATTACTGAAACAGTAAAAAAATATATTATTTTAAGAAATCAATTCAAATCAAAATATTGAATCGTAATAATATTTGATAAATAATATGTTGATAGCCAATAAAATAAATACTACATTGTATTGCATTGTGCAATTTTGCATATTTTAATTAAAAAAGTGGTAAAATATATTTGAGAAAAGTGACAAATTTGATGTTGCCGGACTCACAATAAAAATCAAAATAACACACACACACACATATACATACATACATACATACATACATACATACATACATACATATATATATATATATATATATATATATATATATATTCAAATGATCTTATTAATTTTTTAATATTAATTAGGGTATACATCCTAATTATGTTAAGAAAACTCCTACATAATTAATAAAAAAAATCAAATCATCATTAATATTAAACGTTATTTATGAGATCAATTTAAATAAAAAATTGAATTGTAATAATATTCGATAGATAACACGTTGATAGCCAATAAAATAAATACTGAATTATGTTGTCATTATTTTATAATTTAATTTTAAAAAGTGGTCAAATTACTTATGAAAAAAGTGATAAATTTAATATTATTGTACTCACAATAAAAAAAACCCCTAAAATATAATAACAAAAGTATCACAATAAAAACAAAAATAAACATAAAAGTGATTATATATGTGTGTGTGAGTGTGTGTGTGTGTGTGTGTTTAAATGATCTATTATTTGTAATATTAATTAGATATCTATCCTAATTATATTAAGTAAATTATTTATAATTAAAAAAGAAAAAATAATTCTACGTGACTTTGTTTTTCTCTCTTACATGTTTTTTCTTTATTGTTTTCACCGTCTAGCATGGATTGTAGGTCTGCTACAATTTCATGTAAGATAATTTTTTTATTTCGCACAATGAGCAAATGATAGTATAAGTATTAATAAAATATAAATATTACAATGATGTTGAAGCGATTAGTATGTAAAATATAAATGCATACCTAACAGAATAAATTCAATTTTGAACTTTAATCGAAATTGAGTATGACATAAATGCTTTGAAAATTACTGTGTTTAGCAATATTTGCTTTCAGAGGTGGCCTTCCCCTTTTTTGTTTTGAAATTAGTTGATCTTTTTCCAAATATTTGTAGTTGACGTCATAGTGTTCATTAAACTTAGTGTTTGATTTGCACTTGTAATATTTACGTGGTTTCTGAGATAATAACAAAATACATTATTTTATGAGATCAATTCAAATAAAAAAGTGTTGAATCATAATAATATTTAATAAACAACATGTTGATAGCCAATAAAAATAATATCAAATTATATTGTATTGTGCGTTTTTGTATAATTTAATTAAATAAAGTGATCAAATTATTTTTGAGAAAAAGTGACAAATTTGATATTGTTGGACTCGAAAAAAAAATAATAATAACGAAAAAAATAAAAAATAAAACTCAAAATAAAAATCAAAACATATAAAAGATTATATATATATATATATATATGTGTGTATATATATATATGTGTGTATGTGTGTGTGTGTGTGTGTGTGTGTGTGCATATATGTGTTTTGTTTGCACTTGTAATATTTACGCGGTTTCTGAGATAATAATTACAAAATACATTATTTTATGAGATCAATTCAAATAAAAAAATATTGAATCGTAATAATATTTAATAAACAACATGTTGTATTTTGCGTTTTTGTATAATTTAATTTAATTAAAAATAATATCAAATTATATTGTATTTTGCGTTTTTGTATAATTTAATTAAATAAGGTGATCAAATAATTTTTTTAGAAAAAGTGACAACTTTGATATTGTTGGACTCGAAATAAAAAAAAAAATGTAAAAACATAAAAAAGAAAACTCAAAACATATAAGAGATTATTATAGATATATGTGCTTATATATAATATTAATTCTTATTATTTTTCATGTTAATTAGAGTATATATTTTAATTATGTTTAGAAGATTTCTACATAATAAAAGAGGAAACTAATCCTAGGTGGCTTTTTATTTAAATAAGGTATCTATCATAATTATGTTAAGAAGATTCCTACATAACTGAACAAATAAAATAATCTTACGTGGCATTTTTTCTCTCTCCAGACCTCTCCTTTAATATATATATATATAGATATAGATGCTCACGAAGGTACTACATGTATAAGCATGCATGCTTATTATGTTATATGTATTAGTGCACTAAGTACTTTGTATACAGACACTAAATACTAAGTTTTAAGTGCTACATGCTCACTGAGTACTGTGTATATATTCACTAATTCCTACACGGACTAAGTAATATGTATATATAGTACTAGATATGCACACTCACCAAGTACTATGTATGTACTCACTTAGTTTACTTGGTGAAATAATTTTGGGTTACAATGAAGTTATTTAAATCTCTCAATAACATCATATTTTGTTCGTGTTGATATAGTTCTTTGAGTAATTAACCGTAGAAAATTATTTCCCATGATATAGGTGGAAAGCATCTCATCAAGTGAACACAAAATCTGTTGTTTGTACACGATAATCGTCTTCTCGTGCATATTTTTAAGTACTTTTGTGCCTCTTGTTTAGTATTTTTCTTGTGTCCAGTCGTTGTTTTCATTGTGTTTTCTTGTTCTTTTCACTTTTCAGTTGTGTTTATGTAAGAACGCTGAAAAGGAGAAAACTTGGGCGAATTTACAGTGTAGGTGATAGTCATGCATACAATAGCACGGGTTGAGGGGATGAAACGGGCAAACAATGCACAAATGGAGTTAAAACATCAAGAAATCAATGAAAATACATTCTAGGTGTGTTCGAATACACGTCCATATTTCAGAGCGCGAAGAAGCATTGAAGAGCAGAAGTACAATGAAACGGCATGTCTCTTAATGAAAACATGGACAGACCGTGTTTTTGTTAGTCTAGCCGTGTTATCATCCTATTGGCCATGTTTATGACTCAATAGTGCAATTTCATGGTTTCGGGCTCCGTTTTCACTATTTTTCTAAGGGCTTTTATGGAAAATTCTTGGGAGACTATAAATAAGAGACCTAGGACATTGTTAACATAATTTTTGAAGGCTATAAAACTACAATAACACAAGCAAGAGACAAACAAATACTAAAAGAGATTTAAAGGTTTCTTGAAGAAAACCTCACACATACTTCGATGATTCACTAGAGAAGTAATTTTATCTTTGTTTTGAAAACTAAAACTTAGAACCATGATTTCTCCTTTCTTGGTTTTATCTCTTTACACTTCTTTTGATTTCGATTCAATCATGAACTAAACTTCCAATGTGTTTGGATGAGATGAACTATAGATTTAACTTGTGATTAGGTATTGGTTGATTTATATTATTATACGCTTTTCATTCGATTGGCTTGTATTTTTATCAATATTCTTAACTCAATTATATGGTTTTGTTAATTTGGGTTTATTCTTTACTTTTAATCAAATAAAGCGAAGTAGAGAGAGAACACACACAAGTAGAAGGAGTTGCATGAAATCCTAAATATAGGACTACATAAATCATTTGGATTAGGGTGAAACCTAATAAGAAAATCTAATCATCGAATTGCTATCTTGGGGTTTTAAATTAAGAAGATATTTTAGTTAATCAACTCGAGGTTAGGATTGGATCACTTGAAACTTGAGGCTCTAATTAAATTTGAGAACTTTTATGGTATTTGAAAGCGTGAATTAGTATATAGATTTGATAATACTTAATGGATTTTGATGATTAGTTGGGTACAATCATAAAATAAATTCGATATTCAAACACGTTTTTCTCATATATTCATTCTTCATAACAACTTATAACTTTTCAACTTTCGTTTGATCAATTATTCTTATTTTGTTATTATTTATAGTTTAGTAGTTCATAATCATAACCATCTTTTGATCGATTGAATAATAAAAAAGACAGTTAATACTAATAATCTCAATCCTCGTGGGAACAATATCCGGTGCTCTAAAGTTATATACTATAAACAACTGATGCACTTGTCGAGACTCTTATAGAATAACTTTTTAGTCATTATAGTACATCGATAAGTATGTAATATGTGTTTAATACTTAAATAGTGTACATATGGTACTTAGTTGGGTGGATTTGATACTTAGTTTTCCAAATAGAATAATATTGGGTCAAAATAATTTCTTTAAAAATCTCAATCAGGTCCAAAACTAAATCTACTCTGTTTGATCTCCCATATACTCCATAGCCCATTACCATATCACCCCTACCTCCTCCACCAGCAATGGGATGTAACTTCATTCGTCAAAAATAACTCCCCCGACCATCAACACTCTATTCTCGGCCATAATTAGTTGAGAAACACAACATATGCACATTAACACACAACAAAAATCACTTGCGTGCACACATACACATACACACGTAGTGATGGTGTCCTATCTCCACTACAATCCACATCTACTCGACTTAAAATTCTAAACCAACAAATGCGTACATTAACATTAGGAGAGTTCATCGGTGGTGACAAATTGAGATTTTATGGTCGGATGACTGAATAATGAACGACCAAAGTTGTGATTTCTAAGCATGACAAGGGCAAAAAAAAAGTATTAGATGGAAACTAGATTTGTGAAGCTTCATTGTTGATGAGAGGTGGCCGAAGATGGATAAGGTGATTGAACGAATGAGGAAATAAGAAGACAATACTTGTTTTCTATTTTACAAAGATGACGGTATTTTAGTCCTCTCAAGTAGTAGAGAGTATACTATAAGATTAAAATTTCGTGAGTTATCGCAGAACAAAAAAAAAAAAAAAAAAAATTAAAGATGGAGTGATCTTTAACATGAAACTAAATTCAAGGAGTTTTCTCCAACTTCCCTATTAAATAATAAAAAGAGTAGTAGACATCAACTAAGAAAAAAAAGACTATAATGTATGTAAAATAAAAGTATACATTTCATAGATCATCTCCGATGATGTGTCCAATAAAGTTGACATCTCAAGAATTGGATCGTGCAACATCCGGCCTCTTATTGCATCTTTCCAAACGTCATTCAATATGATGGGCAACTCTGTTAGAGATAGTATAACCTGCAAAATAAGTTATTTTCAATCAATCGGTTAAATTAAATGACATAATAATTTTGGAAGAAGGAAAATATTTTGGAAACAACGGTAGGTAAAAATGGAGCATATATGCATTTATTATAAATTAACAAATAATTTGTAACAAGATTAAACTTATAAAAAGACACTTATTTGGATATATTTTTGCTACAAGATCAAACCAATGTTATAAATAAGCGAGAAAGTCAGTTTGACCGCCGATATTATCATTTTTATATTTGTATAAAAAATGAGAAATAAAATACAAAAGAACAACATTTTTTTTTTGTTAGTAATTGGCGGGTATAACTGTTTTTGCCCAATATTATAATAAAATAGTTTTGGAGGGTATTTATACCGGTCCGACCACTAGTTTTCGATTCAATCGATTGACACCAATAAGATTTGGTATTCTAATCATCGGATCAAACTTCTAAGAAAGCACTAATTCAGAAAATAAATAGAGTAAGTGATACCATTTATACTAGATTCTCGTGATATTACCTAGTGTTATGTGCTAACACTAGAAATATACAACTTTATTAGAGCACACACAACGCACTAGGAAGTGTGTGCGGTGAAACCGCTTTCCCTTCATGGACACGCTCCAACGTGTGGGGAAAAATCATACTGATGCTGATTGGCCCAAAAATATGGTGGGGGCTAGGGGTGGCGAATCGATCGTGTCGGGCTCTTATCGGGCCGGCACGACATGATAAGCATAGGCACAAACACGGCACGATAAGCTTATCGGGCCTATAATCTAAACTCGAATATGACACGATAAAAACACAAAAAGCACGGCACGGTACGATAGGCACGATAAGCAACAATGCTGAATTTATTTCATCCGGCCCATTAAGCACATTAGGTCCGTTAATTAATAAAATACATGATTTTCTTAATAAATATAATATATATTTATAAAATTATCAATACAAATTGTCAAATACATTTAAAATTATAATATGACAAATGTACTAATGATAAATTAAATATCAAAAATACTAACAATGAGTAAATGAATATAAAAAGGGAAATTAAAATATTATTGTGCCTTATCGTATTTATCGGGTTAGCCCGTTATTAACCAATTTCTTAACGTGCTTTATCGTGTCAGCCCGATAAGGCCCGAGCCCGATAAGTTTCAGCCCAAACCCTATTATTTCGTGTCGTGTTCGTGTCGGCCAATCGTACCATGCCTCATATTGCCACCCCTAGGGGGGCCATGTGGAAGACAACCCCGCGACCAATTTTTTTTTTTCATTTTTCAATATTTTGGACGATGTCCAAATTAATCTCAAATTTAATTACTTTTTTTAATCAAAAAAAAATTAAAAACATATGACATATAAATTTTTACCAATGGAGATCAATGTCCCATAATTTTTATTATTTTTAAAAGTTAGTTAAAATAAACAAACAAAGATAAATATAAAGAATTTAATAATTATAAATTTAAAAAAACATAATAAGAAATTTGCAATTAAAATGTATTCATGAACCTTGCAAAAAGTGAACTCCTCCGGTACGCTTTGAACGGTACACACTCTCAAGTTAACTGTAATGAATATAACATTAGATATTATCGTGTTGATGGTATAAATCCCATTTGTGCATCATTTGATAAATTTGGGGATTTTAGTGCGGTTCCACGCATGAAGCGCACACTATCTGTGAGGGATCCCGTAGCACCTGAGTGAGGTTTCATCCTAAAACTAATATGTAATGGGAGGAGAGGCTCCCTAGACTTATACACAAGACCTTCTCTTTGTATTTTTTAATGTGCTACAACTCAGGAGTGAATATCTAAACACGCCCCCTTCACTTGTGGTCCCTCTTCATCAAATTAATTTTATAAATCATCACAGTTCCCAACATGGTGCATCATATCAACGAGGTCCACCACCTAGCCGAGCATGGGCCTGCTCTAATACCATGTTAAATTTGGGGGGTCTTGGTGCAGTCCTACACATGAAGCGCAAACTATTTGAGATAAAGCCCATAGCACCTAAGAAAGGCTCCATCCTAATACAATTGGTGATATGAGGAGAGGCTCACTATGTTTATATACGAGACCCTCTCTTTATATTTTTTTAATGTGGGACAACTCACAAAGTGATAAGTCCAAAAAGTTGGGCTATCAAATAAAGGGGGTACTAACCTCAAAAGAGATCAGCGACCTAAAAATGCCTCCAAGTATGCCACGGCGACCTTACAAACCCTCCGTGAATTTCCTGGCGACCTCCTGGTCCTGCAAAACAGCGCCTCGAACGGGTCGGAGTCCCCACCCCCCAACCCGTTAAGAGCCTCCGATACTTAAGTCAATAAACGAAATCAACACGCAATACTTCTCTTCCAAGCACACAGTAATGTGATGAGACAATATTAACTTAGAAAATAATGAAAGGTATGCACCCCTTTTATAGATACAAGAGAAGTCCTCCCCAAGCAAGGGTTACCTTCTCCTACCACAATTCCATAAATACCACAACTGACTTAAAATTAGGATTCCTCCAATATGCTAAGTTCCATAAATAATAAACCTCTCATTAAATTAATAGAATAGACCTGGGCCCATTATTCTTTCCATACAGTCCACCAAAATCTCATAAACCACTCACACTAAGCCCGCAGGCTTGATATTCACAAAACCCATAACCGAGCTCAAGTACACAGCTCAAACCACAAGAGGTCGCGACCCTATATGAGAACTCATCCTCATACTTCAGGTCGCTACTCCACAAATCAACTCGCTTACACTTCCACTGAAACCACTCAGCTCGCTCACCTCCCAGAGGAACACCTTCTCTAGGAAATGAGGTCGCTTACCACAAATAACCTCATATATCAAATAATATTACGTATGGACATTTTGGTCCGTATCAAAAGGGAATATCGTAACACTATCACTCACCTAATGTCAGCAAAACAAAAGACTCTTGCACAATATCCAGAGGCAGACATAAAAGATGTTATTTTGTGTTATAAGCACGTTGGCATAATAGGAAAGGTCCATCTCGCATGTGTGACCCAATCGACTTGGATTACATCATGCAATCTTGTGTCATTCTTCATAACATGGTTTTAGAGGATGAACGAGATGATATGATCGATAATCAAGATTTTCATCACGAGATGGTGAATATGTACCCCCAGATGTTATCCATTCGAGAAACTACAATCAAAAGTTCAATGCATTTATCGATTGACGAGTCAACATTCGAAACATAAAATTGCATCATACACTTCAAAATGATTTGATTGAACATATTTTGGCTATCCATGACGATTCATAAGTTTGGAAGTATTATTACTTTAAACTTTAATTATGTTTTGAGTGTTTAGTTTTTTGTAATGTTTGTAATAGTTAAAATATTTTTAATTATTTAAATATTTGTAATGTTTATAATTATTTAAATAGTTGTGATGTTTTAATTATTTCTAGTATTTTAATTATCATTTTCATTTATAATAGAATAAGATAACGATTCCCGCGACTTCTCTCTTCAATTTACTCACACGAGACTATTGATATCACACAGCAAGAAAACAATCACCGTTGACATCACTTATTTCTTTCGATTTATCCACTTCATTGTACATACTATTATGAGATTTTACACAGTGTGTTGTGAGAAAAAAAAAGAAAAAGAAAAGAAAGAATAAAAAAGGCAAATTGTAAATTACCCCAAATAACATAGAGGTAGTGGAATTTAATACCACTATGTATATGTGGTGGTAAATATCTCCAATAAATTATAAATAAAAAAAAGAAGTAAATTAACCCCAATTTTTGTCAGAAAAATATATTTCACGGGAATCTTTCAATTTCCAGCGATAATTGATTTTTTTTTTTTTTACCAATTTTGACTTTTTCTTGAACTAGTCAATGCTGACATGGCAAAATAAATTATAAAATATTATTAATAATAACAATAGTAATTCACTCTAAAAATAAAAATAAATAAATACCATTTTGAAAAAAATATTTAAAATAAATATTTAAAAAAATGGAAAAATATTTTATAAAATCTAAAAAGTTTTATATATGAAAAAAAATTAAAATATAAATTAAAAAATTGGAAAATATATTAAAATTTAGAAATTTTTTATAAATATGTCAAAATTAAAATTTAAATATAAAAAATATCATTTCACAAGTAATTTAATTATTAATAAAATCTATATGTAAAAATACCTAGAAAAACATTTATACATATTAGTTTATTCTAAAAAACTAGAAAATGTTAGAAACTTGAATTAATTTATTATAAAATCTGATTTCATACAACACGTCTTACAAAATTGTTTATAATAATTCTTAGATAATTTTAAATCTCTTGTGATTTTTATTTATTATACTAACTTTCACATTTGTAGTTGAATTGTCATATTTTTGGTATACATATACCCATGTTTACTTTTAATTTTTATATTAAAAATATATTTTTAGTTATTCAATATTCATATTTAAAAAATTATTATCCATTTCAATAAACTCATTTTATTTGGATTTTAAGAATATTCATAAATTCTTAAATAATTTAGGATATATTCAAATTGACATTTATTATTTTCCAAACCAGTTGTTGGTGATATTAAAATTTTAAGATTTTATAAAACTTTTGAGATTTTTTTTAAATTTAATTTTAAATACTTACTTAATATACTTTTAGATTTTAGCCCAAAAGGGATTGGGGTTTTAGATCCTTGGGATAGATCCTCTCCAACTGAAGTATCGCATCGACAAGCCTTCAAGTCTAAGCATTGTGACATCTATTACTCCACCATTTTCTATTAAGCCAAGTTTGACTGAACCTTATTGCTACTGAGAATCATAATTGGTCGGAGGCATTGCGTTGTTATAAGCGGGTCTGGGTGGAGCTTGCGCTGGGTTTTGCAGTTGCGATTGGGTAAGGAGGGGCGAAGCGGTTTTTGAGTGGATTGGGGCCTACCCCGACTCCCTGGATGGCTTGTTATTTTTCTTAATACATTTTTACATGTTCAAAATAGATTCGGATTTTAAATAATTTTTTGATATTTCTTCTATATTTTAAATTATTTTTTTGATATATTTAAAACAATTTTTAGATTTTGAAAATATTTCTTCCAGATTTGTTATTCTCCAATTCTGCCATGACCTTGGAGGGCATTTTGGAGCTCAAAAGACGGCGTTCAAGGTGTTACAAGCCGGATTTTATTGGCCAAGTTTATTTGCTGATGCGTTTGAATACTGCAAAACTTGTGACAATTGCCAACGGACCGGAAACATAGGCAAGCGAGACGAAATGCCTCAGGTACCCAACCAAGTGGTGGAGATTTTTGATGTTTGGGGGATAGACTTTATGGGACCCTTCCCTAAGAGTGGCGATTTTGAGTACATCCATTCTCCAATTCTGCCATGACCTTGGAGGGCATTTTGGAGCTCAAAAGACGGCGTTCAAGGTGTTACAAGCCGGATTTTATTGGCCAAGTTTATTTGCTGATGCGTTTGAATACTGCAAAACTTGTGACAATTGCCAACGGACCGGAAACATAGGCAAGCGAGACGAAATGCCTCAGGTACCCCAACCAAGTGGTGGAGATTTTTGATGTTTGGGGGATAGACTTTATGGGACCCTTCCCTAAGAGTGGCGATTTTGAGTACAT
>BMAC01000191.1:763049-802460 GCA_014905375.1 Phtheirospermum japonicum
GGATTTGTTTTAGGTTTTACCAAGTTTAGAATTTTATGTTTGTCTATTTAAGACAAGGATTCCTAAAGATTGATACACGACTTTTGAGCACGGGTTTTGAAGAGAGAAGGACGATGCAAGACGCACGGCAAAGCAAGGAAGAACACAAAGAACTACTTGGAGCCATTGATCGAGATTAAAAGCTCTTCGAAGTTGCGTGACCAACGGAGAAGATCTTGCCATTCGGGCAAAAAGTATTTAGTATCAAGTTTATTGATATTTAGTTTTCATATATTACTTCATATTTTTTGTATTGAACGTGAACAAGAAAGTAATATAGTTTTCGGGTTTGTACACCCAAGTTCACAAGTATTTTACTTGTGAACTGAATTTGTTCTAACGTGTTCTTATATTTTATTTCTGTTGCATATATTTATTTTACTCTGGTCGATGTTGTTAACCAGTGTTGGTAAACATTGAATAACAACATCATAAAACTGAGACTTATTTTCAAAACCATAGACCTTCAAATTTTACAGACCTAATGAAAGCGTCGGAATATAACCATAAACCCGTAAAATCTCTGCCTGTTGAGGCTTAAACATTTTCATAACTATAAAGCCATACCTTGTTCTACATAATGAGGTCGCATGAGACCGTAAGGAGGTCGCGGAGACCGTAACGAGTTAATTATATGTATTCTCCGTAACTCATATCATAAAACCACCAAACCATTAATACGACATAAACTCAATATGTGGCCAGATCTTAACCATTTAAATTGAATTACCATAACCATTTAAATCATCCCAAATAAAACTTGTCACTTTAAGTGGACCATATTAAATCGCATAAACAACTATTCCCCCATGTCTAACCACACACCAATAAGTAAGACATAAAATTGAAAATCCTCCCTCTCACGAGAGTTTAAAGAGCGTACCTGATACGTATTCGCATTGATGCCATAAGAAAATTCACCTTTACTCGAATATCCAACTGCGCGACCTTTTTGTTTTTAGGTAGCATAGTTCCCCGATCACCTTTTTGTCAATGTTTGGACGCGCGACCTGGTACATGGTCTTAAACTTTGGTGACCTCTTCGCATTGGGTTACCCATCTTCGAGTTACATGTCGGGCAACCCACAACTTATCCCTAAGTTAATACGAACTAAACAGGCCCTGCACCCAAATCCGTTAGCATGATCATAGAAAATATCATTCGAATATCACAACCTTACTCTACTCGCGCCAATAACATGTTAATCAAACATTTTTGCAAATCAAATATTTTCCTTTCCCACAACCACAAATATCATATCACCATCAAGCCATATAGGATCAAACAAAACTGACACAAGAATTTTCAGCACACATACACCAACTTTGAAGATTAAACTACTTTGATATGCAATAAATTAGAGAAAAAAATATATATAAATGGAAATACCTGCAAGTCTAGTTTCCAACACAAAAATCGGATCTCAAAAAGGATCATCCAACAGTGAGTTATGACCATTTTACCAGAGTGTGGCAGTGCAGTATTTTCATACGGGAATGTGTAAGAATGAGCAATTCTTAGTATGTTCATAACCATATAAAATCAAATAGGTCCTCCCCAACCGAGTATTAACCCACATGCATATCCCCACCAAATAAAATCACATAAAATAAATCCCATTAGCCTTCTCCCGCAGGATTAATATCTCATCATCCATTCTATCAAAACCGTGAAAGAATTTCAAAACCAAATCCATACAACTCCATGGATGATTAATATCTCATATAATCAAATAAACCATATATTATTCCTAATAAATCACATAAAAACAAATAAATCATAAGTCTATCCCCATGCAAATCAAGTCAATAAGCAAGTCCGCCAAATGTCAACCAAATCAATCAATCAAACGATACCGTCCCCATTTAAATACATTTAAAAGAAAATAAATACTTGTCTTGAATTTTGAGGATTTTGCTGCGTTTGATTGTTACGCGATCTTATCGCCTTAGACCTCGAGCAACAACATAAATCAACCTTGAATATTTGGGACACGCGACCTCATCGTGTTTGTTTGCATTGACCATTCCCGGGTTAAATTCTAGGCAATACATAGAGTAACCCTTAAAAAACAATATTAATACAAACTAAACGAATAGACCTGCACCCAATCCGTTAATATATGATTATAAAAACAATCGATAAGTAATATACGAGCATCGCAACCCTTACTCGCGTCCATAATAGTAGATCAACCTACAATCCTCATTATTAATTAATACGAAAATATTAAAACCTATCTCCGTGACTTGTCCAAATAAAAAATTATATTTGCTCCAACGACTTCGAGTCTAAGTTCCATAAAGTTATGAAATAAGTCACATTATTAAGCAAATAAATCCACCCCTAATATAATACCCCCAAAAAATTCAATCAACAATCCACATAAATTATAAAGAATGCAAACCAACAGTCTTCATAATCTGGATACTTTAAATCAACCCACATTCCCAACTAATTAATTATACCACAAGTCCCAGAAAAATTCATTAGGCTAGTTAAATTATCCCAATCCTCCAAATTACTGCATACGAGTCACACAATATCGCAAATTAAAAATCAATACATGTAAACCCCATACTCTTCTTCTTGAAGATTCATCCGCGCTTATGAACGGGATATAATCATCATATTCATAACAAACAACAATCACCAACCACCATTCATATTTAACCACTATATATCGTAAATATTATATCCAAGATTAAACTTCATTCAATCAGTTAGATTGTGCATAATTTAATTTTTAAAAGAAATTTATACAAACAGTTTTGGAAACCAGGATCAGCTCCGTTTAAAATTCGTTATAAAATCTTTCTGAAGTCATATTCAAATCTCCACCGTTCATATTGAAATTAAATATGTTTAGAATAACATATCAAATTCTGGATTGATCCAACGGTTTGGTTATGAACAATCGTATTTTAAAAAATGCTGCGCAGGATTTTTCGAAAATAAAAACTGCTTTGATCGAAAATTTGTATATATTCCCTCACACCACGAAATCCGATCTCCACCGTTCAAAACGTAGTTCAAAAAGTCCTTAAAGTTTTTTAAAATTTCTAACACGGTCCAACGGTTGAAACACTAGAAAATGATTTTTCAAAATTATAGCACAGTCAGATTTTACATTTACGAAAATTGTGTACCTCACGTCTTTTGCTCAAGGACTCGATATCCCTCTTTCCCACAAACGGCGCCAATTTGATAAGTTCAAAAAGTTGGGCTACCAAATAAAGGGGTTACTAACCTCAAAAGAGATCAGCGACCTAAAAATATCTCCAAGTATGCCATGGCGACCTTCCAAACCCTCCGTGAATTTCCTGGCGACCTCCTGGTCCTGCAAAACAGCGCCTCGAACGGGTCGGGGTCCCCACCCCCCAACCCGTTAAGACCCTCCGATGCTTAAGTCAATAAACGAAATCAACACGCAATACTTCTCTTCCAAGCACACAGTAATGTGATGAGGCAATATTAACTTAGAAAATAATGAGAGGTATGCACCCCTTTTATAGATACAAGAGAAGTCCTTCCCAAGCAAGGGTTACCTTCTCCTACCACAATTCCATAAATACCACAACTGACTTAAAATTAGGATTCCTCCAATATGCTAAGTTCCATAAATAATAAACCTCTCATTAAATTAATAGAATAGACCTGGGCCCATTATTCTTTCCATACAGTCCACCAAAATCTCATAAACCACTCACACTAAGCCCGCAGGCTTGATATTCACAAAACCCATAACCGAGCTCAAGTACACAGCTCAAACCACAAGAGGTCGCGACCCTATATGAGAACTCATCCTCATACTTCAGGTCGCTACTCCACAAATCAACTCGCTTACACTTCCACTGAAACCACTCAGCTCGCTCACCTCCCAGAGGAACACCTTCTCTAGGAAATGAGGTCGCTTACCACAAATAACCTCATATATCAAATAATATTACGTATGGACATTTTGGTCCGTATCAAAAGGGAATATCGTAACACTATCACTCACCTAATGTCAGCAAAACAAAAGACTCTTGCACAATATCCAGAGGCAGACATAAAAGATGTTATTTTGTGTTATAAGCACGTTGGCATAATAGGAAAGGTCCATCTCGCATGTGTGACCCAATCGACTTGGATTACATCATGCAATCTTGTGTCATTCTTCATAACATGGTTTTAGAGGATGAACGAGATGATATGATCGATAATCAAGATTTTCATCACGAGATGGTGAATATGTACCCCCAGATGTTATCCATTCGAGAAACTACAATCAAAAGTTCAATGCATTTATCGATTGACGAGTCAACATTCGAAACATAAAATTGCATCATACACTTCAAAATGATTTGATTGAACATATTTTGGCTATCCATGACGATTCATAAGTTTGGAAGTATTATTACTTTAAACTTTAATTATGTTTTGAGTGTTTAGTTTTTTGTAATGTTTGTAATAGTTAAAATATTTTTAATTATTTAAATATTTGTAATGTTTATAATTATTTAAATAGTTGTGATGTTTTAATTATTTCTAGTATTTTAATTATCATTTTCATTTATAATAGAATAAGATAACGATTCCCGCGACTTCTCTCTTCAATTTACTCACACGAGACTATTGATATCACACAGCAAGAAAACAATCACCGTTGACATCACTTATTTCTTTCGATTTATCCACTTCATTGTACATACTATTATGAGATTTTACACAGTGTGTTGTGAGAAAAAAAAAGAAAAAGAAAAGAAAGAATAAAAAAGGCAAATTGTAAATTACCCCAAATAACATAGAGGTAGTGGAATTTAATACCACTATGTATATGTGGTGGTAAATATCTCCAATAAATTATAAATAAAAAAAAGAAGTAAATTAACCCCAATTTTTGTCAGAAAAATATATTTCACGGGAATCTTTCAATTTCCAGCGATAATTGATTTTTTTTTTTTTTACCAATTTTGACTTTTTCTTGAACTAGTCAATGCTGACATGGCAAAATAAATTATAAAATATTATTAATAATAACAATAGTAATTCACTCTAAAAATAAAAATAAATAAATACCATTTTGAAAAAAATATTTAAAATAAATATTTAAAAAAATGGAAAAATATTTTATAAAATCTAAAAAGTTTTATATATGAAAAAAAATTAAAATATAAATTAAAAAATTGGAAAATATATTAAAATTTAGAAATTTTTTATAAATATGTCAAAATTAAAATTTAAATATAAAAAATATCATTTCACAAGTAATTTAATTATTAATAAAATCTATATGTAAAAATACCTAGAAAAACATTTATACATATTAGTTTATTCTAAAAAACTAGAAAATGTTAGAAACTTGAATTAATTTATTATAAAATCTGATTTCATACAACACGTCTTACAAAATTGTTTATAATAATTCTTAGATAATTTTAAATCTCTTGTGATTTTTATTTATTATACTAACTTTCACATTTGTAGTTGAATTGTCATATTTTTGGTATACATATACCCATGTTTACTTTTAATTTTTATATTAAAAATATATTTTTAGTTATTCAATATTCATATTTAAAAAATTATTATCCATTTCAATAAACTCATTTTATTTGGATTTTAAGAATATTCATAAATTCTTAAATAATTTAGGATATATTCAAATTGACATTTATTATTTTCCAAACCAGTTGTTGGTGATATTAAAATTTTAAGATTTTATAAAACTTTTGAGATTTTTTTTAAATTTAATTTTAAATACTTACTTAATATACTTTTAGATTTTAGCCCAAAAGGGATTGGGGTTTTAGATCCTTGGGATAGATCCTCTCCAACTGAAGTATCGCATCGACAAGCCTTCAAGTCTAAGCATTGTGACATCTATTACTCCACCATTTTCTATTAAGCCAAGTTTGACTGAACCTTATTGCTACTGAGAATCATAATTGGTCGGAGGCATTGCGTTGTTATAAGCGGGTCTGGGTGGAGCTTGCGCTGGGTTTTGCAGTTGCGATTGGGTAAGGAGGGGCGAAGCGGTTTTTGAGTGGATTGGGGCCTACCCCGACTCCCTGGATGGCTTGTTATTTTTCTTAATACATTTTTACATGTTCAAAATAGATTCGGATTTTAAATAATTTTTTGATATTTCTTCTATATTTTAAATTATTTTTTTGATATATTTAAAACAATTTTTAGATTTTGAAAATATTTCTTCCAGATTTGTTATATATATATATATATATATATATATATATATATATATATATATATATATTTGCACATATAAAAAATCTCATATTTTATAAAATATTTTTCTTTTTAATCTATATTTTATTTTTTAAAATAATATTTAAAACATTTTTTATTCTTAAAGTGAAAATCTATATTTTATTTTATAATTTCTGATATATGTGTTATAATTTTGTTAACCATGTCAGCATTGACTCGGCCAAAACAAAACCATATTTGGTCAAAGTCATTGATTTTCATCAAAAATTAAAATATTTCAAACAAAATATATTTTTCCAACAAAAATTAATATTCAATTGATATTTTTAAAAAAATATTTGATAAATTTCCACAATATATATTAAAATGTCATCATTAAATATCAACGTGTTATGAACCTCGCGACCCACGTGATGAATATTTTTATATTTGTGAATATTTTGCCCCTGGTGAGATTATGTAATTACGTTTATACCATTAGAAGTTTCCCTATAAATAGGGTCTGAGTTATGAATGAAGATATACCTGAGAAATTCATTCTCTCTATATACTCTATTTGTTTTTCTCTATAATTTATAACATATTATCAGCACAAGCCTCTAGCCATTTGAGTATTATAAAGAAAGTATGCTCTACAGTTGCATCTTATTGATGATCTTAAGTATCAAAAATCAAAATATTACAAATAATTTCTCGACCCAACAAAAAAAAAATTATCACAGAAGGAGAGAAGAGGAAGAAAGATGGTAATTATTAAACTCAATATTAAGTAAACTCACAACTAGTTGTGTGGTCGGATCACTTTCAAATACTCCTCGTAAAACTTGATATGAGTTTTTACCTTTTTATTCCATTGAAATTTATTTCTAAGCTTCTCTTCATAGGATGGAGATTGATTAAGTATAAATTTCATATGTTTAATTTATATATACAGGCATCTACATACATGTATAGATATACATTATAAATATCTTAATATATGTGGGTGCATGTAAGCTAAAATATGGAATTCGTCCATTAATTTTTTGAACTTGGCAAAAATGGTCCACTAATTACAAGGGTGGTAAATTTAGTCTACCAATTAAACTTTTGTCGCACATTTAATCCAATTTTGGGGATTTTGACCAAATGACAGTCGGTCAAAACCCAAGGAGTTGCAAATTTAGTCCATCAATTAAATTTTTGTCGCATATTTAGTCCAAATTTTTGTTGCAGATTTAGTCCACCAATTAAAATTGGACTAAAAGTACGACAAATATTTAATTGGTGGACTAAATTTACCACCCCTGTATTTAGTGGACCATTTTTGCAAAGTCCAAAAAATTAATGGACGAATGCTATATTTTATTTGGTGCATGTATGCGTGAACTAAAGCAAGCAAGAAGGCATGTGTACGGTTTTGAGAAGAAAAGAAAGGCTCTATCTTTTATCAACTATTATTAGTTATTTTCCTTTGCTTCTAAATATGACACATCGTTGATATATCAAATACATGTAGGCCTAATAATAATCCATTTTGCTTTTGATATTAATAGTAAGTAATGATAAGTAAAACCATGAGCTTGTAACTCAAGTGGTATCACTAACCTTTTACAAGGGTATTGTCAAGGGTTCGAACCCTAGACCTCTCAAGTTATTTGAGGTTTATCTTCTACTTTCCAACCACTTGACCCAACTTATTAAAAAAAAAGTAATGATAAGTATATATATATATACTAGTTTAACACCCGTGTGTTACACGGGATTTATCAAAAGATAAATATAAAAAATACTTATAATCATTATAGAGTTTTTAAATCTAAAAATAAAAAAAATTCAAAAGATATTGTATTCTCAACTCGTATCTTCTACAAATGGCTAGTTACTACTCCCTACGTCCGGAAAAGATAGGCATGTTTTCCATTTTTGTCCGTTCATAAAAGATAGACATGTTTCCTTTTTAAAAGTTAGAATACCACAAAAAAGACTAAAACACCCATATTTAGTTTACTTTATTAATTGAAATACTAAAAATTTAAGGGTAAAGTAGGAGAAATAGCAAAAGTTCTACAATTTGAATTACAATCATTTGGCCTTCTTAAACTCCGTGTTTTTGTCTACCCGCCTATCTTTTCCGGACGGAGAGAGTATTTATTAACTATTATTTTTAACTTTTAAATACTTTTTTATTTTAATGTTTATATTAAATCATTAATAGTTTCATATTTACACATGTAAATAAGTTCAAACCTCGTGTCATGCTCAACCCGTATCTAGTTTTAATTAATTAATTAATTATTAAATATCTTTATATTTTAATGTGTAAATTAGATTCTATAATAATTCTTAGTTACATACTAAGAGAAATTTAAAAGATGTCATATTCTTTACCCGTATTGTAATGGTGTCTAATTAATATTTATTAATTATTATTATATAAATTTATATATTTATATTTAAATTGAATCCATTAATAATATTTAGTTACATACTTAAATAATCGCAATTAAGTCATAATTCAATTATATTATATATTTTAATTCATAATAATAAAAACATTTTAACTACAACGTATTTACATTATTAATAAATAATTATATATTTTTTAATTAACATTATCTTACAAGTAACTTTTCTTTTAATTAAGATAAGTAATTTAGGATTTTTTTTATATGACTTCTTATATATTTATATTAGAAGAAAAAAATAAAATATTTAATTGGACAAAATATAATAAAAAAATAAATCAGAAATATAAAAAAAAAGGAAAAGATTAAGTTAGGCAAAATATAATAATTTTTTTTAAAAAAAGATATCATATTCTCAACCCGTGTCGTATTGTACTGGTGTCTGATTAATATTTATTAATTATATATATATATATATATAAATTGAGTTCGTTAATAATATTTAGTTACAAACTTAGATAATTGCAAGTAACTTTTTAATTTTATTATATATTTTAGTTATAAGAATAATTTTTTTAGTTTTTATTTTAAATACAACCTATTTAGATTATTAATAAATAATTAAGTTATAAGTAAATTGGATTTTCTTCTTCTAATTATATATGACTTCTTACATATTTATATTAGATGAATAAAAGAAAATATTGAATAGACAAATATAATCAAGAAATAAATAAAATAGGCAAATATAAAAAAGGGAAAAGATTAAGTTAAGGTAAAATATAATAAAAGGAAATATAATAAATTAGGTATATATTAGAGTTCTTATATTTATTAAGTTTACAAACCTCCAAATTTCGCCACATAATCATCAAAATCAATAGAAAATTACACGTCAACCCGAAGCCTCCTAAGCAAACGGATATAAATCTTTTCATTTAGTATATAGGTGGGATATAGGGTAAGGTTCAAATGGAAACTCGTCTTTATTTATGAACCTAGGGGTTAATTTACACCATTAATAAAATAAGGTTAGTGCTAAGATTAAATAAAAATTGTGCTTTTAAAAAAGGTAAAAACATAAAGGTGGCAGTGTGAGAAAGTCAATAGGGGTAAATTAGACTAACTGTCGATTGTATTTTATCTTTCCTTTTCTTTAAAAGGAAAAACAATGATTGTATTTTATATTTGCTTTTCTTTTAAAAGGAAAAAAGATTGTATTTTATCTTTCATTTTCTTTTAAAAGAAAACAAAGATTTTCCATAAAGTTTATTAATCTACATAAAAATGAGATTAAGAAAACTAATGACGTTCTTAAGCAAATTAATTATGTATTAATATTCTGATATAATAAGATTATTTTTCTTAATATATTAAGACTACTTTTTTTATATAACTGCAATGTTTTTTTTACTACACTAACAATACTATTTATGTTGAACCAGTAATACAATAAGAGTGCTTTTCTTATATAGTTGCAGTGCTTTTTTACTATACTGCCAATGTTTTTATTATTGAACTAATACACTAATTTGATTTAGTTTTTGACCTAAAATAAAAGTATTATTGTCCAATGAAAGCACATCTTCAATGCAATAAAAAAACACTAATTTAATTTAGTTATTGGTTTGAAATAAAAGTATTCTTAGTCAAGAAAAGTATCGTCCCAAAGTATAAAAAGCACCTCCAATGTAATTAATAAAAAAATAATTTGATTTAGTTTCTGACCTGAAATAAGATTATTCTTGGCCAAGAAAACCATCATGCCAAAGTATGAAAAACACCTCAAACGTAATTAAAAAACTAATTTTATTTAGTTTTTACATGAAATAAAAGTATTATTGGTCGAAAAAAGTATTATGCCAAAGTATAAAAAGCATCTCCAACAATTATGCTAGCAAATCATACCAAAGAAACAGAGAACTCAGGATATTGAACTTGTTACTGTCACCAACACAACTATTACCAACACAATTACATTTGAACAAAAGTACCAACAAATACTTGCAGAAGCACTGTGTAATGTTTAAAAAAGCACTGTCTCGATAGCCTTAATCTACCCAGCCCAACCAGTTTTCCACCACCAACAATCCTAATTTCACCGAATCTGCACACCAATATCGACGCCCTCTCACCCGCTACCTAACAATTTGCGATTCCATGATGGAAAACCCACATGTACCAAAATCCGAACTCATCGGGATCCAGAAACACAAAACCTTGATTGTGGAAATCCAACCTAGATCTGAATTTGTTGTTTGCGCCGCTTCAATTCTCAGTCGCCCAAAGTCTTATTTTATTTTATTTTTCCTCTGATGGGGCGGAGCGGCAGCACGACGGAGTGTGTTGGTGGCGGCGACGACACAGTGGATGGGGTTTTATTTTTCTTCATTGTTGTGGTGGTGCGAGAGAGGTTGAAAGTGCAGAGGGGAAAAGGAAGAAGGGTGATTTTTATGGTGCGGGAGGATTTGAAAAAGAAAAGGGACGAGAAAAAAGGGGAGATATTTTTGTTAAGAATCTTGGGAATTATATAAACTGAGAAATTACAAAGACACCATTCTTACCTAATATTCTAATAAAAAAAGAATTTAATATCATCCATCCAAGTCATCAATCTAATGGTCCTGAATGAGCCTTAGATTTACAAATAAGGACGTGGTTCTCATTTGAACATATTCATATATATATATATAAAAGAAAAGAGAAAGAAACATACATAGGTATGTGTGCCATGTGTGCATGTGAAGAAGACGTAATCAAATAAAGAAAGAAACGAAGGTATGTATAACACATATACATAATAAAATATTATTTATATTTATTAAAGCATGAATCTCATTTTCTTCATATATACAAAGCATACAATATCGTAATTGGTTTTTCTTGACACCATTGTATTCATTTTCAAGAAAGGTCTGATTTGAGACCGATATTGATATATATAATAATAGCCTATTTTTAAATATGTTATTATGAAACTTTTAATTTATAAACCAGTATCCCAATTTCGGAAAATTGAAAGGTAATATTTGAACTTGTGAATATTTATCCTCGTTTTATTGGAACTCTATAAAGAGATATGTGTGGTACCACGCACCAGCCAGGTGGCACATCCGCTTGCTATTGGTAGCGATTTATGGCAGTCGATGGTTCGACATTCAACCATCTACTTGATAATGATTATATCATGAGAAAATAATCCAACATGAAAATCAAAGTGTCATCAATATTTTGGACCAATAATTGTTCATCTAACGATGATTTAACCATTTAAAGTGTCATAATTATGACTGGATATTATACGAACGACCCTGCTCCTGAAGTAGCAGCTAAATATTTATAATTTAATTTCTGCATTCTATTTATTGTAAGTCCAATTGGTGGGTTAAACCGCTATTTGTTGATTTTAACTTTTAAATTTTAAATATTTCAATACCTCCTATGTGATGATTTCAAACATCACAAGATGAAATATTTTACATATTTCTGCAACTTATATTCCAAGTGATGGGTAATGCAATCAATTGGGTGAATCTTACTCGTGAAGAAGTAGTTATTAATTATGCATCTAGTTATATTAATTTAAAGTTTACAATATAAATCAGTGTGGTGGGTTATACCCCACAACTAGCTAACAAGTCATACCCTAAAGAAGTAGTTGATCAATTATTTGAATCTTACTCCCAAATTAAACAGTTGATAAAATATAAAATGTGTCCTATATGATTATTAAATATTAATGGAGAAAATTGAGTAAAGTGGCACCAGGAGCTATCACTGATAATTAAACAAAGTAATTACTCAATAAATCTTATATCGATAAAAAAATATATCATATGAAGGAATCATATGTGATCGTATTGATATGACTATAAAATACTCCTGAAGAAGCATACGTCAATGACATTGTAGGCCTGAAATTCTAAACCTTTATATTTTGCAAAAGGGTAAATGATATTATTACTCCAGAAGAAGTAATAAAGCCGACGTGAAAACATTGAAACTAGCCTAATGGCGGTAAACACTCGACTATGAAAATATATGTTGAACCCATAAAGGGAGGTGCATCTCAAGAATACATAATTCCGTAACTCTGCCACCCCCAAGTAGAATGAGGGTTCATAATGAAAGATCTAAATGATATAAACTTCTTTTCATGACACATATAGTATGTGGCTGGCAAGACCTGACTTTCACAAAATCTTGAACGAGAGTATTATTTTGTAATTTTAGTGGTATAAAAGTTTCATTGGCTCGATATTATCGGAATTCGATTGCTAGCATGAATCGATGTCGTTTTAACTTTGAAAATTAAAGAAAAACGAAAATAAATGAAATTAAAGCAAGTAAAAGAAATAAAATGAAAGTAAATGTAAGTTGGTAGGATGCCTCGGTCGTATGCCTAATGGAAATAGCAAGCAACAATAAAAATATGCAAGTAAAAGCAATGTTTCACTAAGTACAAGCATGCAAGCCTAAGGTAGAACTATTCATAAAAACTCAAATAATGAAAATTAGAAAAAATCGAAAGCATCAATGGATAGAGCAATAAAAGTTGACGTGAAAGTTTAAATCTTTTCGAAAAATAACAAGAAACGAAGAGTAGATCTAGGATTTAACGAAAAACTATGCATGAAAATAAAAACAAAAAAAAAGCACATGAAATACTTAAAATAAAAATGATCCGATACTCGATCTATGATTTAAACGTGTCACTCATCTAGATTCCATGGACGATTCACAAGATCAAACTCCAATTCTAATAGCTAAGGAAAAAAGCACAAAATGAAGAACAAGCACGAAACATATGAAATACTCAAAACAGAAATGATCAAGGACTCGATCTATGATCTAGATTTGTCACTCATCTAGATTCCATGGATGATTCACAAGATCTAATAAGAAATCAAAGAGCTAAGTCAGATTCATAAAATGAAGAACAAGCATGAAATTGAAGAACAAACATGAGATTAAAAGAAAGCTTACTTGAGTTAAGAAGAGATTTCAAAAGCTTGAATGGAATTACAGCCAAAACTATAATCCAAGGGAATACTTGAATTCTTCTTGATCTTACAAACCCAAGAGAAAGCTTGAAATTAAATCTAGAGAGAGAAAATTAGTCCCAAACCCAAAGTTTGGGTTGGGAGGAGATGTTTTTACAAAATGAGAGTAAGGTTCTATTTATAATAGATTAAATTAGGGGTAAATGGGTCAATTAAGCTTTATAAGCTTGGATGTCCCATGTTTGACCAATTTTGACCTAAAATGGTCATTCTAGACCATTTGGGTTGAGTTGGGCTCAATTGGCTCGACAATTTTGCGAAATGGCTCGATATGGGCCGAGACGGCTCGGCACTGGGCGGGTGTGTGCGTACGCTGTCGGATGGGCTCGGACACTGGGTAACCCAGTGTCGGCAACGTACCCAGTGTCGGCAGCTCTCGGCAGGGCATCGACCGACGCAGCCAGGGATCGACGCAACAGAGAGTTACGTCGGCTTGAGCGTCGACAGGCGTCGACCGACGCGGGCGGCGGACTCGGACACTGGGTAACCTAGTGTCAGCAACGTACCTAGTGTCAGCTGTAATACTTCAAATCGAGGCATGATTTCGCTAAAACTCCACTCGTAAGCCCACACTCGACCATCTTCAGACCAAAATACTTCAAAATACCCAAATTTAACATAAAATTAATTAATTATGATTAAAGTTCGATAAAATAAGTTGGAGACACAAAAATACGAAAATATGCCCAATCTATCAAACTTATACCAAAATCAATAACAAAAACTAACTAAAATACTAATAAAAATCAAGACAAATTCGTGTTAATCACCTATAAAATAGGAATTTTGAACATAAAAACCCAAGAATTGCACCAAACCTCAAATTAATTAAACTCATTAAACCACATTAAGTATAAAATTAAAAAGAAACACGAAAAACAATAAAACGAGAGAAACAACCTAATAACTTAACTAATCGACTCAAAACCCGCTAAAAGTAATATAAAACCCGACTTAAAAATATGAGAAAAACACCACAATTACATGCAAAACAAGTATATATTTTAAACTTTATGAGCAACTCAGTGACATATATAAGTATTTCTCTCGCTGGCTGAGAGATAAACTTATGCTCTACACCTTGGTCTAAAAAGTTGAGCAACCCATAAAAGTAATTGTTGAGATTCAACAAACCTATAGGTTTGGTATTAAGGTTCCACTCTGCCCATGAGGTGATATTGAGTATTTCATTCAATGTTCCGTAACTCTTGGAAGGACGATAAAGGCATCACTATTGTTCACCATATACATACACTCATGAATAGACTACGCTTGAAGTTTCAATCTAGCTGACAACAACATTATTAGTTGTAACTTTGTGAAAAGGTATGCTACTTACCTTTATTCCCCAATATTGTGCAACTGCCAAAAGTAGGTCAAACAATATTTTGTTCGTCCTTCCATAAAGTATATTGATATTTTGCTTCACGAGCTCTTTTACAATTTTGCTTGCCATATAAATATAAGTAATTTGACCCATCAGTTTAGATCCACCAAGAATACATATGGTCCTGAATGGAAAAGGCAAAGCTTGACCTCCATGAGAGGATTCAGAAACTTCCATCACTCTTTTTTTAAAATAGATTTTCAAAATATTTGAGGGAGATGCATTTTTGAGTAATTTGGCTCTCACTTTAAATGAGAAGTTATCCCATAGATAAATGATTTCATTATTATTTTCTTGAATTGTATGAAAGGATAAGTCAGATATAACATTATCTTTTGATAAACTCCTGCTTTGTCGGCAACTAGAAAATATTAATATAAAATATAATAATAATAATAATAATAATAATAATAATAATAATAATAATCATCTTTGCAATACATATAATAAATAAATTACCTTGCATTATACTATTATTGGTAAACTGAATTTACAAATGGGGTCTTTCGAAATAAGTTTTTCGAATCTATAACGTTCTCGTTCGTCCTTAAACTGAGCCCATAAAGCCATAAGCTCACGGTGCACAAAACCACTAGGATGTGTTTCAAGAATTTGTTTAATATAATGATCCAAAGACTCCTTACTAAGTCTATCCTTAATGAATCTTATTTTATCTTCTCAATTTTTAGACACGAACCCCATAGATTTACATCATGTGTAACAAGTCCATCGAGAACATTTATAACAACTAATTAATCTCTTAACTCTTCGTTTCTTTGAAAAACTACTTCTACTCATACCTGCACATGCACTTAAATGAATTTGAAAATTCGCCAGAAAGTCAAACTTGTTCTTCGATCAACCATCAAATATCTTTTGGAATGCCCTTAATCATCAGCACCCTCAATCTTTCAATTCGAACTTTAGGAATTCTTTTTATAATATTCACTGGAAGAGATGGGTAGTATTTATGGAGATTTAAGAGTGTTAAATCTATTAAGAGACTCAGACCTTCGTTATAATGAATATTGAGATTATCCTAACATTTATTCATAAAACTGTATGAAGCGTATGAGATACGCCGCCGCATTATGAATAGTGACATGAAGTGTATGAACCACAATGCTGTGTTTGAACGGTATGTATGAACAATGATGTGCTATAATGACATCGGGTAAATGATGTGACATGTTAGAATGATATATCTGTGATAAGATAAATATATCATGCTAAGTGCAACAAATTGTTACCAATTTAATATTTACTAAACCAATAGTTCAATAATATTAATTTGCATAACCGAACTTATTGTTTTGGTTTAAAAAGTATATTGAAATTGATATTTCAAATTGAAGAACCATAAGAATTCTTCAAATGCTTCTTCTCGATGAATGAAATAACTACCTGATGTTTAGGAATGAATCCCTAATAAATTTGGGAAGAATAGGGGTGAGATATATATGGGCCCACCCTCCTCCATGTGTGTTACTAAACATTATGGATCCACAGATACTCACATGTGTATAATGACTCGTAACCAGAAGGTTACGAGTTGAGTTGAATTGTATGAGCAAAATTTCCAATAAAATGACAAAGTTAGTATGTATATATATATATATATCTCCCAATAACTTGAATAGATCAATGAATGATCCGTATGTGCATATGTTCGGGATATCAATTGGAAAATTATTCGAAGTCCTCCAATTAATTTCCAATATTGAGAACAATATGAAAATCTTATGAACTACCCATTCGATACTGAGAATATTAACGTCGTACTAACTGTATAAGTTTAGTTTTAAGAATTTTCTTGGCATGAGGGGGAACATAAATAGTTGGTAGTAATTTATAAATATATATTATGACAATCGGAATATAAACTTGAGGTTCAGAGACACAAGAAAGGTTGTTGATTATCTTATATACCAACTAAAGATCCTCGATACATTAACAACACCAAAAGCGTTATTATTATTATTCAATAATATTTCCCCAAATATATGTATCAAAAGAATGATAATAGAGGCATATACTCTTGAAGAGTATATAGACATAACTATATTGTATAAATCCTAAGAGAAGATTGAAAATGAGATATCTCAATGAGTTATGTTGATATTGGGAAATGGAAGAAAATAAAATTGAAAGTGTCGACACATTTTAAAAGACAAGAGCTAAGAACGATTACTGATAATGATATATTAATCTGTCGAAAAATCTCGACATTAAAATGTATGATCTTATAGTGAAAAGTACCTGGGCTTGGTGGAAATGAGACTGAAACTTCCGAAGAAATTCCAAATATATTATGTAATGACTCAAAACAAGGATATTGTTATGAAGAAATATTAATATGCCATACTCCTTTCATTTATTATGGTTTTTATCCCAAAAAAGAGTTTTTCCCAAACAAGATGATTGAATGTGGCGGCATAGTCAAAACTATTATACAAACTCCAGAAGATACTTAGACATATATTTCGATGCAATCAAAATATAAGCTAGATCACAACTGCTATGAATACCATTGATATCGAAAATCTAAAGAGAGTTGACTAATCTATTTGATATTTGTATGAGCTCTAAAGGATTTGGAAATACCCGAAGCATACTTTTATAAATACGTGTTACACTATTTCTTCCTTGACTAAGACTTTGTACTAATGAGTTTTTCTAACAAGGTTTTTAACGAGATAATATTGAAAGAGTATTAACATGGATAATGTACTTTTTTTCCTTCATTACGATTTTTTCCCATTGGTTTTTTCTTAATATGGTTTTGACGAGGCATATTCATGGTATGGTGAGGAATGAAGAAATCAATACAATCTCTCATAATTTGAAATTGAGGTATTCATGGTACGATGAGTACTACATGAGAAGTCAACATAATTCCCCGAGAACCAATACAAAAATTTGAAATCATCATACTCACAACATGACGATGTCTACAAGAGAACAATACAAATTTCTCAAGATGTGAAGTCAAATGGAGTAACAGTATTCTTTTTCCTACAATCAAGTTTTTCCACAATGTTTTCTTAGTAAGATAGCACACGGATATACCTACAAGAATAATCATTAAGAGAAGTAGCAAATTTACGACTTCACATTGTTGCAACACGAATACTCTCACAAAAATGATAGGTTTGAGGGGGAGCAACTTTATGCTTTCATATTGCTGAAATTTTATCCAACTAGATTTTTCTAACAACTATGTGATGATACAATATATAATCAGAACAAAACTTTACTACAAACAATTTTGAAGTTTTCGCCTACTGAGTTTTTCTTCATACTAATTCACGAAATATTTATCCAAATAGTCATTCAAGAGGGAGTGTTATAAACCTCGCAACCCACACGGAAAATATTTAATATATGTGAATAACTGTTTTATCCCTAATGAATTGATGTAATTATGTTTATACCATTAAACATTTTCAGTTATTAATAAAGATATATCTGAGAAATCTTTTCTCTCTGTATAATTCATGGGTTTGCAATTTTGTCAATAAAAAAAAAAAAAATAGTGTGTTGTGGGGCTGTGGACTGAATAGTCATTACCCGTGAAATACGCAATGAGTGCGCGCTTTACTTCCCTGCACAACTACGACCGTCCATCTCCACTCCTCCCCTTCAACTCAATAAACAAATAAAATTATAATAAAACAATTCAATCTTTTCCTTTCTTCTCCATCCCCCACACACGCGAAAATCAAAAGAGAAGAATGGCGGAAGAAGGCGGCGGAGGCGGGGAAGAGTATTTGTTCAAGATAGTTGTGATCGGCGACTCAGCCGTCGGCAAATCCAATTTACTCTCCCGCTTCGCACGTGACGAGTTCGACCACAACTCCAAAGCCACCATCGGAGTTGAGTTCCAGACACAGGTCGTGCTGCTCGACGGCAAGGAAATCAAGGCTCAGGTTTGGGACACCGCCGGCCAGGAGCGGTTCCGCGCCGTCACCTCCGCCTACTACCGCGGCGCCGTCGGGGCGCTCGTTGTTTATGATATCACCAGGAAGGCCACTTTCGAGAGTGTCAAACGGTGGCTTGATGAGCTTAATAGTAAGCGCTCTCTCTCTCTCTTCAATTTTTATTTTTTATTTTTTTTGTATTTGTCTTATAAGAGAGGACTTATTTGCAATTTTATTCATCCAAAATTAACATTTCAATTGTCTTGGTGGATATCTGTATGAGCGAAATTAGTTTCCTAAATTGGATTGCCTAGAAATCTGGACACGTGGATTTCTCCGGCACATTTTCCAGATTTCGGCAACCAAATCACTGAAATGTAGTATATTTTTTTTGAAAAACTATGAGACTTTTAGGCAAATTAATTTTCCAATTGCTGACAACAAACGACTGGAATGGATTTTTTATTTTTATTTTATTTTGACGAGGCCAAATCGTGATTTCGTGTGTTGATTTGATGATTTTCGCTATTTTTAGAATTGCTTTTTATCCGGTTTTCCCTGTTTTTGCCAATGTATACTGAGACTAATACCTGTTTTAGATCTAGATTCATCTGTTTTACTTCCAATTTTAAAGTTGGACGCTTATGTGTTTATTGTCCTGTTTAGAATAATTCAGAAACTTTTATGCCGAATAATATGTCAAATTTTAGTAAGAAAAATTGATTTTTATTCGTTACACTTACATCCAGTCCATGTGCCTTTTGCATTTTCCTTCTAGCTGTTTCCATTATTTTTTATATTTGTTTTGGGTTTTGGTTAATGTCAATAATAGAACTGTTGGGTAGATAAAACAACAACAAAAAAACTCACGTTAAAGTCATAATAAGCATTTACACCTAAAGTTGTTGGAGACATGAATTTAGAAATCATAAATGGAATTTATGGGGAGCAGGTGACAGTTGAAAAGTGAAAACAAACAATACACTAATATCTGGTTCCAAATATGCCAATGGGCATGCACATAAAAGACGTAGAATTTTAGGTGAATCGTTATTAAGGTCTAAATCTATCGGTTCACCTCGTTCGCATGTTTAATCGTTATGTGTAACAGATTCGACAAACATATTTTCAACCTTTTTGCTCCCTTTTTTTTTCTCAGATGATTCTTCCAATATCTTTCCAATTAATACTAAGCCGAAACCCATTCTTGAAATTTAGATACTTGATACTTGATCACGAATCATTTGACGAAACTTTATTTGAGTTTGATATAATGAGCAAACTTATTTAGAGGACACAATGTTATTTGTAGAAATACACTAACGAGTGTTTGAGTAAATGGAGGTAAAAACATTTAGGCTCATTTCAAGCGACACCCTTTTTTTTAGTGGCCCCGTTTCTTGTTTTGATCAATGTAATGAAACTTAGTATTTGTTAGGTTTATGTGCTCAATGCTTATACAAAATATTCTCTTAGGGCCTGTTTGAAGTTTTGAGGATTTGAAATTCATTGTATCATGAGATCACTGAAACAAGTTCGATGGATTTGTTCTTAAGGATATGAAATTCGTAACTTCAAATACATTAATCCAAAGGAAACCTTATTCTCCGTTCACTTTACCGAGTTGAGTATTGGAAAAGTGAATTTGAAGTTTTTGACGTTGAACTTACTTTAATTTATCTTGAGACACACTCGTGTCAGACAATCTGATGGATCTTGACCCGTCAGACAGTCCCCTAAAACTAAACCTTAAAGTTTAAAACCAAAAAAAGAAAAAAGAAAAACTTAGATAAAACAAAAACGAAAAAAAACACACTAAAATTTGGGCTCTGTCATTTTGCCATTTATCTTGAAGCCGTTTCTAACATTTCCTAAAAAAATGATGTGCAGCCCACTGCGATACCACGGTTGCGAAAATGCTAGTTGGGAACAAGTGCGATTTGGAGAACATTAGAGAGGTGAGCGTGGAGGAGGGTAAAGCTTTTGCGGAAGAAGAAGGATTATTTTTTATAGAGACATCGGCCCTCGACTCGACTAATGTGCGAGAGGCCTTTGAGATTGTCATTCGCGAGATCTATGACAAGGTTAGCCGCAAAATACTCAACTCGGACTCGTACAAGGCTGACTTATCGGCCAATCGGGTTGGTGTCGACTTGACGAAGCAAAACAAGGGCACCTTCTCTTGTTGTTCGGGATGATCTTTTGTTCTTTCATCTTTTTGAGATTCTGATTACATGTAATCTATTTTGGTTTATGTTCACAGAGGGTTATACTTTTGTAATGAAACTATTTAAATATGAATCTCGACGTTAATAGAAGATGGTGTGAGGCTGTTTGATGAGTTTTTGCTTGAATAAATGAAATGACTATTTTTGGGCCAATAAATCAGATTATTATTAGGTGCCTCTTCCTAGTTTAGGGGTTGTTTGGTTTATTGGATTTGTGCAAAAGTAAATATGTAGTATTTATTTATTATTATCATTTCTTTTTTGATGAAGTGTGTTTTTCTTCATTTTTATTGAAAATTTTGATATTCCAAAGCTGGGTTCAGAAAATCGTGTAACTGCTGGATTTCCAATACCTTGTGGATCTATCATTTTGTAAACAGCAAAACTAATATAGAATACTAGCAGCAGCCATCCAGTTATGGTTAACACAAAGTGTATTGAAATTGGGTGGTAATTTGAAATTAAAACTGGGGTTTTAAGGCTTTGGAATCATGACTGGGAAGGCCAGAGTTCCTAAAATGTGTCCACCAATATATATGTATGCGCGTGTAACTAGTCGGGCCTACTTAAGTGATGTTATTAAAAATCAATAGTGGCTGGGTTTGGTTTTAGAATCTAATTTAAAAATAGTAATTTATGTTTTTTTAGTGAACACCCGTATGTCTATGTTTATGTCAATAAAATATAAAGAAAAAATAAATTTGTTGATCACCAAATCGATCAACGGGTCAATTAAGACCGTAATCACAAATTGACTATAAAATGTAATCACAAATTGACTATAAAAATGATACGGATCAAAATGTCCATACATGATATAGTTTGATGTTTTTGAGTATTTGTGGAAGGCGACCTCATTTTTGGGAGAGAGTGTTCCTCCTAAGAGATGAGCGAGCTGTATTGTGTCCTTGAGAAGTGAGCGACCTGCTTTGTTAAGAGTAGCGACCTGTAATATGGGGATGAGTTTTCATATAGGGTCGGGATCTCTTATGATTTGAGCTGTATACTTGAACTTGATTGTGGGCTTTATGAATGTTAAGGCCGTGGGCTTAAGGTCATTGTATTATATGGTTTTTGGTGGGCTGTATAAAGGGCCCAGGCCTGTTGCGTTGAAGAGATTTGTTATGTATGAGAACTTAACATGCGGAGAGAGTCCTAATTGTGAGTCGGTTGTAGAGTTGTGATATGAATGGAATTATGGTTATAGAAGATAACCTAGATTGAGGGGCACTCCCCCTATCTTTATAAAAGGAGGTGTATGCCTCTCATTATTTTTCTAAGTCGATATTGCTCTATCGTATTGCTGTTTAAATTTGAAGAGAAGTGTTGAGTGTTGATTTCGCTTATTAACTTAAGCGTCGGAGGGCCTTAACGGCCTCGAAATCCGGCCCGTCTGAGGCGCTGTTTTGCAGGACCAGCTAGGCCGCCAGGAGATTCGCAGAAGGTTTAGCAGGTCGCTGTGACATATTTAGTAGCAGCTTCAGGTCGTTGATCTCTATTTTGAAGTTATTACTCCCTATATTTGGTAACCCAACTTTTGGACTTATCAAATTGGCGTCGTCTGTGGGAAAGAGGATATCGAGTCCTTGAGCGAAAGGCGTGAGAGATTTCACAAACAAAATATGAAGGATAGCAACATAATTCTTAGAACCTTGCACTATGGTTCTATATCGAACAACAAAAAGAAGAAGAACAGATTGGCGGATATCAACGAGCAAGAGATGGCAAAAGATGGACAAACGCCTTCTCAGGCGGATCCGGTGATTCAGGGCACTGGTAACACACCGCCGCCCTCTCCCAAGAAGCGTGATGGGAAGGGACCAGTGGAAGGTTTGGAGACAAGAACACCAGAGATGGAAGCGCAAAAAGCAATTCACATAGGGACGAAAGAGGGGGAGGATTTGCCTAAAGATAAGCCCTGCCAGAGTAAGAAGGAATTTTTAGACGGACTTATAGATTTTGTACCCCTAGAGAAGCAGGAGGAGTTATGTAGGTACCTAGCGGGCGGGCTGGGTACTGAGAATGAAAAGGGTGATAAATCAGATAGCGAGCAAGAGGAGGAGTCGGCGATCAGAAAAATAAAACAAAATGAGAAGTCTTTGTCTAAAAGACCGTCTCAAAAGAGAGGACGGAGTAAGCGAAAAATGAGGATGCTTCTAGTTCTACCTCATCCATAGATTCTCATGTTCGTAAGCGGAGAGTGAAGGGAGTGAAAGTGAAGCGAAGCCATTATAGGCATAGAGGTCGCCGACACAGTAAACATGTTAGTGAGAGTGAGACTCATACCTCAGATACGGATGGTGGGTCTCAAGAGAAAACCCGGAAGAGTGGTAGTGGATTTAAGGAAGGGAAAGGGGAAAACGAAATAGGGCCACATAGTAAGGCCTTTACAAATTTGCAGGAGGCCATGATGAAATTACAAAAGCGAGTAGATGGGGAGAAGTTTGATGGAGACGAGGGACATCCTTTCTCAGAGGATATGATGCACGCTGCAATGCCTAAAATCCATAAGGCATTAGAATTATAGTATCGGGGAATGACGGATCCAGTCGAGCACTTACAGCTCTTCGAGAACGCAAGAATGTTGCACAGTTATACGGATGTCGTGACATGTCGGGCCTTTGTGTCCACCTTGAAAGGGATCGTGCAAAATTGGTTCTACCAGCTCCCGCGGGGAAAGATTACCAGTTATCAGGTGTTGCGAGCTGCTTTTTTGAAGCAGTTTTCTAGCGTGAGGCAGAGCGCGAAGACGGCACAGTCGCTTTTTACAATGGTGCAGCGACCTAATGAAACACTTAAGCAATATATTAACAGGTTCACCAGTGCCACTCTGGAGGTACCCGCAGCCACTGATGAGATGAAGGCTGGAGCTTTACATCAGGGATTAAGAAGAGAGGATTTACGTAAATCGCTGGTAAAAAAGGAGGCACGAACTTATGACGAGGTTCTGGCGAGATGTCATAAATATGTACAGGTGGAGGAGGCTGAGGAAGAACATCGAGCACGTTTTGGCAGGGAGGTTGTAGATACGGGAGATAGCGAATCTAGAAGGGAGTTGAGGAAAGAACCGAGGAGGGTAGTGCGTGGACTCTTGATCTCGAGCTCTGGGATTTGTAAAAAGTCGGAGGAGAGTATGCGAGATTGGAGAGAGGAGGATTTCACACCATTGGCCTACCCGCGAGCTAGGGTGTTCGGTATTATGGAGCGCCTCGTACCCGATGCTATAAAATGGCCAGAGGATCGCACACCTATCCCTACTCATCCCAAAACTACCTCCTTTTGCTTATTTCATAACAACTACGGACATTTCACAGAAAAATGCAAGCACCTCAAAGAGGAGATAGAGAGACTCATAAAAGCGGAGCATTTAAAGGAGGTGATTTATAAGGAGAGAGAGTAAAAGGAATCGGGGTGGCCGCTACCTCCACCACCACCGGGGGGTCCGCCCCATCAACAGGTCGCGAGGCAACGACAACAAGGAAATCAAGGACACGATGGTCCTCGGAGGAATAAAGGAAGGATAAACATGATCTCAGGAGGACCGATGAATGGTGATTCTAATAATGCGCGGAAACGGCACGTTAAGTCAGCTCGTTCAGGAACGTGGGAGGTCGCTAATGTGAGTCGGCAATCACAGGTTGTGGGGCCAGTCATTTATTTTGGCCACAATGATCAGCGCAGGCTACAGGAAGATCACAATGACGCATTAGTGATCGAGGCCGAGATTGCTGGATACGAGGTCGGCAGAATCTTTGTGGATAATTGAAGCTCGGTGAATATCATATATACGGACTGTCTCGAGCAGATGAAGGTGAAAAAAAGGGCGCGGTCTGTGAATACGCCCATATATGCGTTCAATGGGGCACAGGTGAATACCAAGAGCGAACTAACGCTGTAGGTGGTACTAGGAATAGATGAGTCACGAGTAGAGAAGAGCTTGAAGTTTTTGATCATCCAAGGGAGGTCGGCCTACAATGCGATATTAGGGCGACCTGCCCTTAATGTGTTCCAAGCGGTAACATCGACCTATCACATGAGCATTAAGTATCCAGCGGGGGATAAAGTGGGGGAGGTCATCGCAGAACAGCAGGTCGCGAGATCATGTTATCAGCTGGCAGTCAGGAAAGGATTGATGGAGAATAAGCGCGAGAGGGGTGGCGAACAGCCGGAGGGAGTACTTGGTGCAAAGAAAATGAAGGAATAGGAGAACTCTGTCCAACCGAATGAAAAACTGATGGAGATATCACTAGAGGAAGATCGCCCAGAGTATACCAGGAGGGTAGGGACCTTAATGCCTGAGATGTTGAGGGACGAGTTGGTCAAGCTGCTAAGAGAATTTCGGGATGCATTTGCATTCGGAGATGGAGAGTTAACTGGGGTGTCACCGGAGGTCGCACAACATCATTTAAATGCGGACCCGGAGGCAAGGCCGGTGAAGCAAAAGATGAGACATTTTGGGCCAGAGCTGGATAGAGTAATTAAAGAGGAAGTGCAGAAATTGTTGAAAGCTGGTCACATAAGGGAGATCCAATTCCCTGAGTATTTGTCTAACGTTGTGATGGTGCCAAAACCGACGCAAAAGTGGCGGATGTGTGTGGGTTTTTTGCGACCTAAATAAAGCTTGCCCGAAGGATCATTATCCTTTGCCGTGAATTGATCAGTTGGTAGATTCTACCTCAGGGTGCGAGCTGTTGAGTATGATGGATGCTTCACAGGGCTATCACCAAATACCTCTTGCAAAGAAAGATCAACCCAAAGTGAGTTTTGTCACTTCTACGGGCACGTATTGTTTTGTATCCATGCCTTTTGGCTTGAAGAATGCAGGAGCGACCTATCAGAGGTTGGTGGACCGCATGTTTAAAGACCTACTGGGGTCCACCATGGAGGTTTATGTCGATGATATGCTGGTTAAGAGTAAAAGAGCAGAATCCCATGTGGAAGATTTGAAGATGACGTTCGTTATACTAAGACAGTACGGGATGAAACTCAATCCCAAGAAGTGTGCGTTTGGTGTACGGTCTGGGAAATGTTTGGGTTATATGGTGACAGAGCGAGGAATTGAAGTTAACCCGGAGAAGGTGCGAGCTATTTTGGAAATGCCACATCCTCGCACGGAGCGTGATGTTCAGGTTCTTACAGGTCGGATGTCAGGTCTTAGTCGTTTTATTTCTAGATCGGCGGAGAGAGGTATCCCATTTTTTAGGGCGCTTCGGAAGGGATCCAAGTTTGAGTGGACAAAAGAGGCTGTGGATGCATTTGAGGAGTTAAAGAAGTACTTGGCGGAGATACCACTATTGACCAAGCCTATGCCGGGAGAAGATCTGATCTTATACATATCCGTAGGGGAGGTCGCCGTAAGTTCTGTGTTGATAAGAGAAGAAGCGGGCTCGCAAAAGCCTATCTATTACATTAGTAGGATGCTACGGGGGGCTGAGTTGAAGTACACCGAGCTGGAGAAAGGAGGTTTTACGTTGGTTTGTACAACTAGGAAGTTGAAACCCTATTTCTTGAGTCACAAGGTGAAGGTACGTACTAACTTAGCTCTCAAGCAAGTTTTGGGCAATCCTAATGTATCTGGAAGATTGGTGAAGTGAGCTGTAGAGTTGAGTGAATATGATGTGATTTATGAGCCAAGGGTGGCTATCAAGGCTCAAGTGTTAGCAGGTTTTTTACAAGAGATGACGAGACCAGCTGATGTGGATAAGGAGGTGAAGGCGTGGACCCTGTATACAGATGGTTCAACTAAGACATTGGGAGCAAGGCTGGGTATTGTGTTGACCAGTCCGAAAGGGGAGAGTTTGGAGTTTGCGATTAAGTTAGGATTTAAAGCATCCAATAATGAGACAGAATATGAAGATGTGTTACAGGGTATTAAGATGGCGAGCGATCTGGGGGCGCGGAAGTTGTGGGCGTATACAGACTCCCAGCTGATAGCTCGTCAGTTCGATGGATCTTTCGAAGTTAAGGAGGAACGAATGGTGGTGTATTTGAATAAATTGCGCGAAGAGGCAACATGTTTTGATGAATTCAAGCTGGAACATTTACCGCGAGATGAGAACACCCGTGCCGATCAGCTCGCTCGAATAGCAGGAGCCCTGGGGACTTGTGATACTCGGACAATTACATTGATGGAGCTGGAGCACAGTAGCGTGGAAAAGGGTAAAGAGGTTATGGAACTTGAAGTGAAAGATGACTGGCGTACACCTATTTGGGATGTTTTGGTTAAAGCAAAAGAAGGTGCAGAGAGATTGACAATGAAGGAGGCCAGAATAGCAGCTCGCTTTTATGTGATACACGAAGAAGTATATAAAAGATCACGCTTTGGACCTTTTTTGAAGTGTTTAGCTATAGAGCGTGGAGCGGAAGTGTTGAAAGAGATACATGAGGGATATTGTGGCGATCATGAAAAGGGAAAGGCATTGGTGGGCATAACGTTGCGGGCTGGTTTCTTTTGGCCCGGGATGAAAACTATGTCTAGCGAGCTGGTTCGAATGTGCAAGAAGTGTCAAATGTATGCTCCGGTTATTCATATACCGGCTGAGGAGATGATGGTTATGAGCTCGCCATGTCATTTGTGCAGTGGGAAATTGATCTTGTGGGTCCTTTTCCAAAGACCCCGAACAACAAAGAGTACTTAGTGGTGGCAATTGATTACTTTACAAAGTGGGTGGAGGCTGAAGCAGTTACAGGGATAAGCGAGCAGCATATAATGGATTTTATCTTTGATAACATATTTTGCAGGTTTGGAGTACCACGTGTGTTAGTGTCGGACAATGGGACTCAGTTTAATGGCAGAAAGATGCAGAGGTGGTGCAAAGAGATGGGGATGAAGCAACGATTTGCTTCTGTGGCGCATCCGCAGACCAATGGGCAAGGGGAAGTTACCAATCGATTAATTGTGTAGGGACTTAAGCTGCGATTGGAGAAAACAGGCAGGCTTTGGGAGGAAGAGCTCGCATCTGTCCTATGGGCTTATCGAACGACTCCCCAAACTACCACGGGAGAGTCACCGTTTAGCTTGGTTTATGGAATGGACGCGGTCAGTCCGGCAGAGGAGTTGGAGTTTCGCAACGTTTGATAGCATTTAATGTGGAAGAGAATGAGAGATTGGCTCGAGGGGCGATTGAGACCATTGATGAGATACGAGAGAAAGCTGCAGCTCGGGTTGAACACTATAAACAGAGAGTACAAGCTTCTTTTAATAAGCGGGTTAAGCATCACTGTTTTCAGGTCGGCGATCTGGTGTGGAGGAGGGCCGACGCATTACAAATGACTAAGAAGCTGGAACTGAAATGGGTTGGGCCATTTAAGGTGATAAAGGTGTTGCGAGGAGAAGCATATATACTTGAAGATGAAGTTGGGAAGGTCTTACCACGTAGATGGAATGTGTGTCACTTGAAAAAGTATTATGCGTAGAGAGTGGACTGCGGGAGAAGGTAACTCTGGACCGGAGGGCACTTCTCCCGCAGAAAGTTCATATGGAAGAGATGTTGTGAAAGTTTTTGTTTGTGATAAGTGGCGTGTTTTTGTGGCGGAAGAAGGTAACTCTGGACCGGAGGGCACTTCTCCCGCAGAAAGTTCGTGTGGAAGAGATGTTGTGCAAGTTTGTGTTTGTAATAAGTGGTGTGTTTTTATGGTGGGAGAAGTTAACTCTGGACCGGAGGGCACTTCTCCCAACCAGGCGATCTTGTGAAAGTTTGTGTTTGTGATAAGTGTTGTGTTTTTGACGGGAGAAGGTAACTCTGGACCGGAGGGCTCTTCTCCCGTACGAGATTAATGTTGAGGGGTTGTGGAGAAGTGTGAAGAGTTTATGTTTTTTAATTTTGGTCTTGTGCGGCCGGAGAAGGTAACTCTGGATCGGAGGGCACTTCTCCCGCATGATGTTTGGGAAGTTGAGTAATATAATGAATAAAGTTTTGTGAGCTATTTTGTTCTTTAGGGTTGCATGGTTGTGATGCTTGGCTTACCTGTTTTCTGAATAAATGTTCTTATGCGAGCTAATGTGTTTTGGGTGTTGATTGATTGCATTGTTTATGGGTTGTGATTTGACCAGGATCCTATGATCCCAGGATGGAAAGTGTGGTTATTCGTATTTTTTGTGTGACCTATCTTAGAAAGATATTTTACGGTTGGTTGTTTTTGAGAATTTTTATTACAGGGTTGCGTGTTGAGAGTTAGAGAGCTGTGCAGATAATGAACGTAAATTAAAGTACCAGCAGGAATGATAAATTGTTTGTACAAAATTGTGAGCAGAAAAAATATAAAAGTTTCACGCAGTCTTCTCGGCAGCAGAGGTCGTGGTAGGGGGATTTGTAGTGATTGGCTCTGGCTCAGGGAGCAGGTCGTCCAAAGGCGTCTTTAGCTCAGCGTGTACTCCAGCAGATAAGGCAGCTCGGTTATGACAAGATAGCCACCAATTCGTGTCAATGGGTTGCGTCCAGTCGCCCTTAAAGCTGCTAAAGGGTGTTAACTTGTCGATGAGGGCTTTGACGTCGGGTGTGTAGGAGACGTTCAGCGCAGCAACCTCCTCCTTGATCATTTTAGCCGCTATAAAAAGCCACTCTGAAGCGCCGTTAGCCATCAGTCCAAAGTAAATGGAAGACTTCTCATAAGCCTCCACCAACTCTTGCTGATATGCATCAAGGAACTTCCTGCCAACCGCACTGGTGAGGAAGGTTCGTCAACCTTCGTTTTTTCCTTCTTCGCGGGCTGTTTTCACTTGTGCTCGGAGTTCTTGATTCTGCAGTTTGAGCTCTTCAGCCTATTTCTGTGCCCCTTTGAGCTCCTCAGCCTGCTTTTGGGCATTTTTCAGCTCATTGTCTGTACGAGCTGCCTCATCCTTCAGGCTATTCACCTAGCCCTTCAGTATTTTTATTTCCTCCTCACGAGCTTTTAGTAGCTTGAGTGTTCCATCCAACTCCCCTTGCATCAGCGATAGCTGTCGAGTTTGTTGTTCGGTTTGTGCAGTCAGCTCGTCGCATGTTTTTTGGAGCTCGCTCTCCATTGTACGAGCCGCCAACTCCTTGGAGAGTTTTGAGAACAGGGGATTCAGCTGCATCAGGAGGCTTTGTAAGTATTCATAACTGTTAGACGTATAGAGAGAGAAAGTTCTTTATAGTCTACCTGTTTGATCGCTTGCTCGTTGAGAAGGGTTTGGATATCCGCAGCTTTATCGCATTTGGCCAGTACCTTACTCAGACTGGGAGGGCTAGTAGAGGTCGCCACGAGGCCCTTACGAAGGCGACGATGCTTTTGTTCAGGTGGGCTAGGGCTCTTGGCTGTTGGGCTCTCTGGTGCAGGTTTAAGAGGTCGTTTCCCCTTACTTTTAGCAGTTCACCTCACCAGTTGGACCTCCTCCTCGTCATCAGTGGCTGTCCCAAAGGCCTGTTGTAACGTCTCATCCACATTGACAAGTGGGGAGACGGGCTGAGTTGCGGGCTCTGGAGCAGATTGTTTCTTGGCTCCTTCGGAGCGAGCTGCGGCGTAATTATTGATAAAATCAACTGCAGTAGACAAGGAGAATGTTATTTTCAGGTTTTGGTAGTATGTGATACGGTATGATTTCAAGACCTGAAAGACCTACCAAACTTAGGCTTGGTGAGGGCAAAGTCTGGTTCGATCGGGCGAGAATCAATGCTCACATATCAGAAAACATCAGATCGACTAGTGAGATGCACCACATCGAAAGGGCGTTTGCTCCACTCTGCGAGCTGATCAGAGTATTTTTTGTATAGAAGGGGGAAGTGTTTGGAGGTGGGTGGTTTGTATTGTTTGGGTGTACGACATTGTAGCTCGGTTATAAAGGGCCAATCTCCCGTATTGTGAATGAAGAAGAAGTTCTTCTTCCACTCGGGGACTTTGTTGGGAGGGTTTATAAGAAAACAAGCTAGACCCGAGCGAGAGGAAAGATAGAAAGAGTTCTGTTGGTATTTTATTTGAAAACAAAAGTGGAAAAAGCCTGAGTCAGGTTGGGGGTTGTAGTATTTACATAATATGAGGTATCCTGCTAGGAACTTCATGGAGTTAGGTGTTAATTGCAAGGGGGATATTTTGTACAAATGGGAAATCTGAACATAAAATGGATGGGCGGGGAACCTAAAACCTGCCACCAGCAATGTGTCGAAGAGGGTGATGTGATTAGGGGGAGGTTTCATCGGGTCCGCGTGAATATTCTCGGGCAGAACCATCTTAGCGGTTTCTGGGAGGTTAAGGATTCGCTGGAATTTCTTTAGCTTTTTCGAGTCGGGGAGTAGCCAGTAGTTGTGTTTTAATTCTTTGGTTGTGAGAGAAGAGGAGGGCAGGTCGTCGGTGGTTAGTGCCCGAGCTAGAGTCATCGGGTTTTCCCTAAAATGCTCGCAGGGGGGTGGATTATTGGATTCTTGCAGCGGAATGCCTTTCTGGAATGAGTGCAAGGGTTAGGGGGCAGAAGAAGGATCCTCGGGTATGTTATCTATTAAAGCTTGGGCCTCAGTGTGGGCTCTGGTTTGGGCTTGAAGCTCCGACTAATTAACGTCGCCTTCTGGCTCGTCGCAAAGGCCGGAGGAAGGTAATGAGGGCTGGTTTTGTCTTTTTTCTAGGATGAAAGGGTTTTCAGTGGGGTTGGACTCAGGAGAAAGGGTTGAGTTGTGTGAATCAGTGTTTGAGGATGCTAATTTCATCACAAATTAAACAAATTCAGGGGAGGGGATAACACAGAACAACCATATCTCAGCATATGCAATTATAATTCCAATAGTGCAATTAAAATATGATAGAAAAGGTATCTGGGGACTTACACATTTTCGAAGAGCTGTAGGTCGTTGTCGAGTGATGTGCTGTTGATAGATTCTTGAACGTTCGCTGGTTGCCAAGCTCTTTTCTAGTGAAAATGGCAATTTTTTTGATTATAATTGCGTAAAGTGGTGAGTGAGGGGGATGAAATGATTTTTATGTGTTGGGCGTCGGAAAGCTGATGGGACAGATTGGAGCGGGAGTTGGTAGGGTTTGCTCGGGGAATGTTTTGGGCCCACCATGTTATTATACTACAAGATAATCGTAGAGTGGCACGTGCCCGACATGGTGTCAGACTGTATTTAATGAAGCTTAAATGGGATTGGATGTATAAGAGGAGGCGTGGTTTGACTTTTGTGGTTGCTTATGATTGCGTTTTGGGGAACTATTTGGGTCTGGATGTGTTTCCAGGTCGGAACGTAACAGTGGTGTGATTCCAGGTCGTTATATACATAGCTGGGGACTTGATCTGGGGGCTTGCAAGTCGTCTCCCATAGGATGATTATCCTGTCTTACAATAAGCGAGCTCTATGAGCTGAATATTTACAGGTCGCAGGTATGCTTGATAATTCATAGTGGTGAGATGAATATTATAGCTCGATTTGTGATTCTGAAGTGCGGATTGGTACAGTGAGGTAGTGATATATTTATGTGTTTATATTTGATGGTTGTTTTTAGTGGTTCTTGTGCTCTTTGATTATGTTTTTACATGTCCTACCTGATTTCGTGCCTTAATCAACTAGAACATGGGGGACTAGCTGATTGTTTTGCATGTAATTGTTGTATTTTTCCTAGTATTTTTAATTAGAGTTTTATGTTGATTTTAGTAGTTTTTAATAGAATTTTATTAAGTTTTTATGTGGTTTTTCTTATTTTGTTGTTTTTCACTTGACTTGTTGATTTTATATTTTTAATGGTTTAATTGGTTCAATTACCTTGAGGTTTGGTGTAATTCTTGGGTTTTGATATTTAAAATTCTCATTTAATAGGTGGCTTAAGGCTTTGAAATCAAGTTAAGGCATGGAGATCAAAAATTCAAGCCTAGCCTAAATAGGTGCAAAGATGCTCCAAAATGGGCAAACTTTCTGGAATGGTGGCCTCGCCTCGCCTAGGATGGCCTATTCTCACGCCAATACCCTAGGCGCAAGAAAAAAAGCCTAATTTCACGCCTAGTAGCTCGCCCGTGTGAGCCGAACTTTTATGTTCCTTTCAAAATTAAATTCCGATTAACAATTATGCGTCTACGTTTGAAAGGGTTTAAGTTCGCCCGCAAGAGAACGGGGTCACTTGTAGACTAGTGAGTTAACTCGGGTCGATCTCTCGAGGAATGGGAATCGGATTTAACGATATTTATTATACTACTAACACAATTCTATCTAAACACACGAGCAAATGGGGTTTTGTAAATATTTCAATTTCAATAACTTCAAATAAAAAACGAGTTCTACTTGTCTCGAGGGTGTCAACCTCTTGACAAGTAATGAGAATAGTAAAAGGTGTAAACCAAATAAGAGCTTTTCCTAATTGCACCAACGGTTATAAACATGCTTTTGACTTATAATGCATCAACTATAATACCCTAATGTTCTAACAATTACAGCAACTCCAACGACTAGCAATAATTCGAAACACGAAAACAAATTATCAACTGATTATCCAAACAATTGTTCATTCCATAATTCCAAATGCAATAGTATCAATTCCAAACATTTAACTCCTTAACTAAAGGTCAACAAAGTATTATCTAATCAAGTTCCTAAAGTATTCAAAACAAATTCGGAATCAAACAACTAAGAAAACATCAAGCTACGAGTTCAGAAATTACAATGCCGTTGAACTACGTTCAACGAGGGATGATTGACCAAAATACTCCGAATGAAATGCGTAGAGTCCTCGGGCTTGTCACGAACCCAGCACCTTAGCTACGAACGAGAATTGCTGCAAATCGAACCTTGATACGGCGTCGCACAGATTTATCGATAGGTGTGAGAGATGTGTCAAATATCTCAACCTTTTAGTGCTCTTTGTGTATCTCACCCTCTCTTCCAGCCTTCGGGACTGAATAATTCGAACCCTGGCCGCCTCTGCCATTTTAAACATGTTTTTAGCCGTTTCGTAACCGAAAATTCCCAGAAATCTGCATTCGTAACGCTCTTGTCTGACCGGTCATATGTCTTGTCCAATCGGACGAAAACCACTGTCCCCAGATCCGTTCGGTGGGCCAGTTCTACCGGTCGGTGTGCACGTCAACAGTTCCACCGATTGGTGTACATGAGATGTCCGATCGGTGTGCATCCTTTTGGGCTACTTGTGAGTGTCTTTCCTTCAATCTTCGTGCTTTGAATCCAACGGACACTCTATCTGTATGAGAAAATAACAGAATTATTCTCGTTTGGAACAATTATCGAACAAAGACTCGGAAAATTAAGTAAAGAGACGAATAACGCAAAATGATGCAATTCAACTCATTCTTAACCCGAAAAAGAAAATAAAAAGACTAAAATAGGACTCAATAATGTAAAGATTTGTAACAAAAACTTACGAAGCCGCTCGGCGTTGCCGAGCAGCGCGCCCGCGTTCTGCCGAAGCTGCCCAACACCCTGCCGAGAGCTCTCCGCACACCCGCACGCAAACAGCTCCTAGCGTCTCCCATTTTCGTGCCTAGGCGCTCGCCTAACCCAGCGCCACGACCCACAAGCCTGCACCAACCCAGCGGCCACCTGCGCCTAGCAACGCCTAGGCTCGGCCATGGACGAGCCAGATCGAGCCATGGTCGAGCCATCTCGAGCCAAAATGTGCCAAAAATCTAGCCAAGGGTCTAGGAAGGTGCCTCCGGGTCAAACTTGGTCAAGCCCGGGAATTTCAAGCCTCTAAGGCTATTTTGGCCCATTTAAACCCCATTAAATGTAATATAAATAGTAGACTTCTCTCATTTTGTAAAAACAACCTCTCATTTATCTCCCAAATCAAGCATGGGTTTGGGGATTAAAAATCCTCTCTCTAGTTTTTAAGATCTAATTTCTCTCTCTTAGTTTATAGATTCAATTTCAAGCTTTGATGTAATTTCTTTTCTAGATTTAGATTTACTTTCATGCTTGGCCTTGGGTTTGTAAGCCTAAGAAGAATCCAAATACTCCTTTGGATTGTTACTTTTGATGCAATTACCTTTAAGCTTTGTTTCACTTCTTAATTCAAGTAAGTTTCCTTTCAATTTCATGTTTTATGCTTTAATTCCATGCTTATTCTTCATGTTATGCTTTTAGCCTTAGCACCTTGAATTCATGATGAAATATATGAATTGGCTATGGAATCTAGATGAGTGACACATCAAGATCATAGATCGGCTCTTGGATCGTCTTGATTTTGAGATTTTGCTATGCTTTATTTGTAATTTTATTTTTATGCATAGTTTTAGGTTAAATCTTAGATATACTCTTTGTTGCTTGTTATTTTCCTTAAAGTTTTGAACTTTATTGTTAATTTCCATTGCTCTTTACATCCATGCTTTCAATTCTTGGTAATTTGCATTATTTAGGATTTTATGCATAGTTGTACATTGTGCTTACATGCTTGTACTTGGTGAAACATTGCATTTTCTTGCTTATTTTCATTATTGTTTTGCATTTTCTATTTGAGGCATACGACGAGGCATTCTACCAACTTGCACTATCAATTCCTAGTTTAGTTTCCTTAGTTTAATTGCTTTATTTTCTTTTTCCTTTTATTTTCAAAGCTACAAACACATTGATTCTATCAATCGAATAGAATTTCGATAATACCGAGCCAAGAACCCGTTGATGTATTTCAACACCACTAGAACTATACAAACACTGATACGGACCAAAATGTCCATAGATGATATGGTTTGATATTTTTGAGTATTTGTGGAAGGCGACCTCATTTCTAAGAGAGGGTGTTCCTCCTAGGAGATGAGCGAGCTGTATTGTGTCCTTGAGAAGTGAGCGACCTGGTTTGTTAAGAGTAGCGACCTGTAATATGGGGATGAGTTCTCATATAGGGTTGCGATCTCTTATGGTTTGAGCTGTATACTTGAGCTTGGTTGTGGGCTTTATGAATGTTAAGGCTGTGGGCTTAAGGTGATTGTTTTATATGGTTTTCGGTGGGCTGTATAAAGGGCTCGGGCCTGTTGCGTTGAAGAGATTTGTTATGTATGGGAACTTAACATGCGGAGAGAGTCCCAATTGTGAGTCGGTTGTAGAGTTGTGATATGAATGAAATTATGGTTATAGAAGGTAACCCTAGATTGAGGGGCACTTCCCCTATCTTTATAAAAGGAGGCGTATGCCTCTCGTTATTTTTCTAAGTCGATATTGCTCGATCGTATTGCTGTTTAAATTTTAAGAGAAGTGTTGAGTGTTGATTTCGCTTATTAACTTAAGCGTCGGAGGGCCTTAACGAGCTCGAAATCTGGCCCGTTTGAGGCGCTGTTTTGCAGGACTAGCTAGGTCGCCAGGAGATTCGCAGAAGGCTTGGCAGGTCGCTGTGACATATTTGGTAGCAGCTTCAGGTCGCTGATCTCTATTTTGAGGTTAGTGCCCCCTATATTTGGTAACCCAACTTTTGGACTTATCAAAAATCCTCCTAACACCAAAGAAGAACTAACAGAAGACAAGATACAAATACTCTAAATTTCGAAAAATCACATCGTGAAAAAACCTTAACATGAAACTCCACCAACAATCTTCCTGAGTGTGAATATGAGCGGATATTCACTTATGTAATTTATGTGAATGTGACCTAGTGGCAGATATTCACTTATGTGATGTATATGATAATTATGACTCCTGGGGCGCCTAACACATTGCCACATTAAATTGTGATAATTTTTGATTGGGTGTAGAGGTGGGATCTAACAGGAGGCCCGTTGAGCTATCCAATCAAATGAATCCAACTTGTTAGGCGCATGCTTGTGTCAACGATAAGGAAAGACGCTTTGGTATTGACAGTACTATACGTGATGAGCAATGGAGAGATTTGTGTGGTTTTTGCAAAAAGGAGTGTAATTCGATCTCAGTTCTACGCCGTGAACTGTGTATAAGTTATCAAGTCTGGGGTGGAAATTTGTGTAACCTTGAATCTATCTTCATATGTTTATTGACTCGTTAACAAAGATACAAGTAGTTACCAATTTGAAAGGGGAAAATGGATATATTCCCTCTATCTCCGAAGTTGCAGCAGTTGAATTGTTTGGGAAATGGATATATTCCCTTATCTCCGAAGTTGCAGCAGTTGAATTGTTATCTCATGTGCGATGCTCGACAAACAAAGCGACTCATGTAATTGATTCTTTTGCTGGATAATTTTCTTTGGTGACTTCATTTAGAATTGTCAAACGTTTAGTATTAAAATGTCTTTAAAAGTTCTAAATGAATACACACCCCTTAAGTAACATGTTCTTACTGATGTATCAAACGTTTAATATGATGCATATTTTTATCCATCTCATACAGAAAAAAGGTCAAATTCTAGTGGCATTGAAATCATAAAAGGCCTTAGAACTCTCACAAAGTCATAAACGAAAATATTGAAGAAGAAATTGTCCAACCAATGATGTGAATAAATCATGGAAAAAATATCAATTACTGCACTCCCATCATCACTAATTGCTAAATACTCTAGTAAAAATATTAAATCTCATCTATTCAAATATATCCCATTTAATCAAAATTATAATTGAATTGTCTAGAATACCCTTTCTTATTTAATATTATTATTTATTTTTCTTCTTCTTCCTCATATTCCTAATTATATTATCCTAATAGTAACACAGAAACCCTAATTCTCCCTTCCAATTATCTTTTTTTCTCGTCGGCTCACAATCACTCTCCCGTCTCTATTCCTTTCTCGGTCACCCTGTGCAAACACGCGCACACACTTCAAACCAGATAACTATCATCATAGCAGCGAGATGAACAACGGTGAACAAGATGGGTTTTGACTTTTTGACTGTTGTTAATTGCTCATGATTTTAATATTAAAACTCACAAACTTGCAATTTGGTATATGATAGCTTTCGATTTTTGGATTGATGTTCTCAATGTCCTTCTTTATATATATGTAGGGGTGGGTTCAAATGAAAATCATGTCCTTATACGAGACCTGGGAACTAGTGCTTTTATTATACAATCCCAGTGCTTTATTAAATATTTTAGTTATATACATCAGTAGTGCTTTTATTATACAATCCTAATGCTTTTAATTAAATAAGGAAATACACAAAAAATTTGATCCATCCATTTAATTAGATCTAAGGCCCATAATTGACCCTAAGTTTCACATATAGGGACATGGTTCTCATTTGAACCTAATCCTATATATATATATATATATATATATATATATATATATATATATATATATATATATATATATAATATATATAAATATATATATATATTATTTGATTAAAAGTATTAGGATTGTATAAATAAAAGCACTCCAAGCTGATGTTGAAAGCTGTGTTCGACCAAGCTGCTGGTGTATATAAACTGAAATACTAATAAATCACTATGATTGTATAATAAAAGCAACTAGTTCGCAGGTTTGCCCCACCTTACTCACTTCTCCTGCAATTTATGTTTATATCTTCAGATTTCATTAACTGAATATATATATATATATATATACAAACAACACACACACACACACACACAACACACACACCACCACACACACACACACACACACACATATATATATAGTACTATATATATATAGTATATATATATATTATATATATATATATATAATCACTTATATGTTATTTAGTTTTGACTAATGAGTTTTTTGTTATATCATTTTACTTTTTTTATTGAGTCGCAACAATATAGATTTTGTCACTTTTTCTCAAAAATAATTTGACAACTGTTTAAAATTAAATTATAAAAAAAAAAGGCTCAACACAATATAATTTAATATTTGTTTCATAGACTATCAATATGTTTGTATATCAAATATTATTATGATTCAATACTTTTTTATTTGAATTGATCCTCATAAATAATGGTCCAATATTAATGATGATTTATTTTCTTTTTTAAAGTTAAAAGTCATATAATACTAGTTTATTTTTTTAATTAATGTAGGAATTCTCTTAACATAATTCATGGACCATGTGGTCATTTACGAAAATCATCATCTTTGCATGGTTGATGAAAATTGAATAAAATATTTTTTAAAGAGGTTTGTAGATACTACTACTGGCGATAACGATGATTACCCAGTATATAAACATATAAATTACTTGAAGAACTGGTGTTTAGGCTAAATAATCGGTAGGTCATTCTATATAATCTTTATCTTATGCTGGAGGATGGAGTTCATTTAAATGTTGAATAGTGTAACCGATCTAGATCTACTCAAGTATTTGTTCAAATATGTCA
>BMAC01000191.1:815837-870515 GCA_014905375.1 Phtheirospermum japonicum
CCGCGTGATCACTAAAAACCACCACCTTTGATCCAATGATGTATGAACGGAACTTCTCAAGGGCAAAAACAACAGCTAGAAGCTCCTTCTCCATGGTAGTATAATTCTCTTGGGCCGGGTTCAAGGTCCTCGATGCATAATAGATCACATGGGTTGCCTTGTCCACCCTCTGCCCTAGCACGACTCCCACAACATAGCCACTTGCATCGCACATTATCTCGAAGGGTAGATCCCATCTCGGAGCTTGGATAACTGGAGAAGTGGTCAGCCGCTCCTTCAGTGTGTCAAAGGCCTTCTTGCATTTTTCATTGATCTCAAACTCCACATCTTTTTGCAAGAGCCTACAAAGTGGCGATGCGATCTTCGAAAAGTCCTTGATAAATCTTCTATAAAGTCCTGCATGGCCAAGAAAAGAACGAACTTCCCGCACATTGGCGGGGTAAGGCAACGCAGGTATGGTATCAATCTTAGATTTATCGACTTCTATTCCTTTTAACGAAACAATGTGTCCTAAAACTATACCTTGTTCTACCATAAAATGAAAATTTTCCCAATTTAGTACAAGATTAGTGTCGACACAACGTTTCAAAATTAAAGATAAGTTTTCAAGACATACCTCAAAAGAATTGCCATAAACGCTAAAATCATCCATAAAGACCTCTATAATCTCGCCAACGTATTCCGAAAAGATACTTACCATACATCGTTGGAATGTGGCCGGTGCATTGCAAACTCCAAATGGCATGCGGCGATAGGCAAATGTGCTGAAGGGGCACGTGAAGGTAGTCTTCTCTTGATCCTCGGGTGCTATAGGAATTTGGAAATATCCCGAGTAGCCATCCAAAAAGCAGTAGTATGAATGGCCCGCCAACCTCTCAATTATTTGATCAAGAAATGGAAGAGGTAAATGGTCTTTGCGAGTCATGGCGTTAAGCTTACGATAATCAATACAAACTCGCCATCCCGTTTGAATCCTTTTCGGAACCATTTCGCCTTCTTGATTCTTGACCACCGTGACACCCGACTTCTTTGGAACGACTTGAGTCGGACTCACCCACCGACTGTCAGAAATGGGGTAAATCACCCCAACATCAAGCAGTTTTAGAATCTCCTTCTTTACCACTTCCATCATCAGTGGATTCAGCCGTCTTTGGGGTTCCCTAGATGGTGCAGCATTCTCTTTGATCAAGATTCGGTGCATACACATGGAAGGACTTATCCCTCGCAAGTCTGCTATGGTCCACCCGATTGCTTGCTTGTTATCCTTGAGTACTTGTCGCAGTGACTCCTCTTGGAAGTTGTCTAAGCGAGATGAAATGATCACAGGCAGTGTTTCATTATCTCCCAAGAAAATATACTTCAAATGCTCCGGTAGGGCTTTTAGTTTGAGTTCCGGTGCCTTGACTATAGATGGAACGGCTTTCTCATGCGAGTCGGGAAGTTTGATGAAATTCACGTCCTCTTCTCTCGGTTTTGCATTAAGTGCGCACAAGGCCGACATTATCTCTCGTGCGTCATCCTCCACAGTTAGCTCAGTTGGAGGGTAACCCAAAAGCAATGAGTCCTCCCCCAAACTTTGTGTGATCGTCGTCTCGAGCTCATCTTGTTTATGCATTTCGAGAAATTCCTGCGCTAGAGAGTCAAAACAATCAAGTGCAAAAATAGAGTTATCACAGTCAGGAAATCTCATAGCATTAAAAATATTAAATTGACAAATATGATCGTCAAATTCCATTGTCAGAGTGCCTCGAGTAACGTCGATTTTTGTTTGAGCAGTGTTCAAAAATGGTCGCCCCAGTAAGATAGGTGGTGATTTTGATGCAGACTCATTCATGCTCAACACATAGAAGTTGGCTGGGAAAATCATCTCATCCACCTTTATGAGGACATCTTCAACAACACCATCAGGGTAGGCAGTGCTTCGGTCGGCAAGTTGGATTACTACCCCTGTTTTCTTTAATGGTCCAACCTTCAAACAATCGAAAATGGTGCGTGGCATAACATTTATTGATGCCCCCAAATCTAGCATGGCTCGCTCGACTCGCATGTTTCCAATTGTGCATGGAATGAGAAATATGCCCGGATCATTCCGCTTTTGTGGCAAGCTCTTTTGGAATACGGCCAACACGTTCGCTCCCATGAGGACCTTTTCATACCCCTTTAACCTTCTCTTGTTAGTATATAAGTCCTTGAGGAACTTGGCATAACGAGGAATTTTCTTGATCGCGTCGGCAAGTGGAATAGTGATCTCCACCTTTTTGAAAACATCTCGTATTTGCCTCTCCGTGTCTTCCTTAGCTTAGCGCTTAATTCTTGATGGAAATGAAAGTGGCTCGGTCCTAGGAGGAGAAACAACGGGGTTATTAAAATTATTAGAAAGTTTAGGATTACCCTTTTCAGCATGTTTTGGCTCCGAGTTTTCTTCCTCCACTTTGTCTTCATTTTCCGGCTCTAGCATTGGATTGGCCGGCCTTTCCACTTTCTTGCCACTTCGTGTCGTAACAGCGCTCACATTTTTCGGATTCACCTCGGTTTGAGGAGGTAATCGGCCACTGCCTCGTGCTTCTAGTTTGACTATGTGTTCCGCCATTTGACTCATTTGGGTCTCTAGGCCTTTTATGCTCGTCACTAATGATCTCACCATTTCATCCAAATGTGGGGATGCATTCTCTTTCCGCTGTTGGTTGTTGTATTGATCCGGGAAATTTTTCCTTTTTGTTGAGCTTGGAAGGGCCCTTGATCTTGATTTCCAGGTATATTCCCTTGCTGTATATTTCCCTGCTGATCCCTCCATCTAAAACCAGGGTGGTCGCCCCATCTTGGATTGAAGGTGTGGAGGTACGAGTCGTACTTCCTCCCTTGCCCATTTCCGATTCCTAAGGCGTTCACGTGTGCCTCGCGTGCTGAGTAAAAATGTGGACATTCATCAGTAACGTGCTCTAATGTTTCGCAAAAACCGCATGGTCGAACCTTTAGAGCTCCTCCCGTACTCATCATGGCTTTCAACTCACTTAATTAGGTTTGTAGTAAATCAATACCCAGCTCGTTTACCGATTTCAATGAAGAATCACGACTGCCAAATTGCTGAGAGTTGGCTGCCATGTTCGATATTAGTTCTTTTGCTGCTGTCGGTGTCTTGTCCATCAAGGTGCCTCCACTAGCGGCATCAATCATGTTTCGATCAGTAAGGCATAATCCCTCATAGAAATACTGAATTAAAAGTTGCTCGCCCATTTGGTGTTGAGGGCAACTTGCAAATAGCCTCTTGAATCGTTCCCAGTACTCGTGCAACGTTTCTCCTTGCACCTGCCTAGCCGAACAAATGTCTTTTCGAAGATTTGCCACTCGTGATGCTGGAAAGTACCTCTGCAAGAATGTTTTTTCCATAGCCCCCCACGTAGTGATGGATCCCGAAGGTAGGTAGTAAAGCCAGTCTTTGGCTAGGTCTTTTAATGAAAAGGAGAATGCCCTTAGCTTGATTTGCTCGTCCGTGACTCCAACGGGTTTCATGCTTGTGCATATGACATGGAACTCTTTCAAGTGTTTGTGCGGATCATCGCCAGTGAGTCCATGGAATGAAGGTAGGTGATGGATTAGTCCGGATCGTAACTCAAATGTAGCATCGTTCACCGTTGGAAAGGTAATGCATAAAGCTTGTTGAGGAAGGTCGGGATTTGCCAACTCCTTCAACGTTCGTTCCGCTTGAGCAGCCATCGTCTCGTTTTCTCATTCTTCGCTCTCGCTCAAAGAGTCCTTGGATATGTAATTGGGTAATACCTGCTCCGAGTTTGACTTCTTCTTCAACTCACGGCCTCTCTTGTTGATTTTCGGATAATAATGCAAATTCTTCTTCCTGGATGATATCAAGTTCATTCACCTGAGAAGCACTCAACAAGAGTTCAATTCGTTCAAACAAAATTAAAAATAAAATAAAATACTAAAATACTAAAAATCATAATTTAACGCGTCACTCCCCAGCAACGGCGCCAAAATTTGACCGCCCGTCGTTAAGCGTCGTATTAAATATTTATTTTCCTCAACTTCTCTCCACTAACTAGTAGTAGCGATAAGTAAGGGTCGAACCCACGAGGAGTGTGGTTAGATTGTGATAATTCGTACTTTATTTAAATAAATAATTGGGGTAAGGAATCATGAATTAATTTAACTAATAAAATAAAAAGGCAATTAAACTAGCAAGAAAACAATTAACGAAGAATTCAATAATAATAAAGGCCTAGTTCTAGTTCAGTTTCCACCCTCGATTCACTCATTTAACCAACTACAATATCATAATCCATTCATCAGATGCGACTAAAAACCCTAAGTAGCAATAAGCTCTGCTACTCGAATTTACCCTTACTGTGTACTAAATTAAAATAAGCTCTTTAATTGAATCTAATTATTGAATAAACTAGAATAAGCTCTCTAGGTTCAACCCAACAACAGCATTAATAATTAGGCAAATAGATTAATCTAGGTAACAAACGCATAAGCTCGGTTCATTCAACCTATGTTGTGTTGTCCCTAACGATTTACAATCATTAGTTACTTCAGAAAAATAGTAATTACGACAATTACACGTGAAGCAATCCTATTTCTAGCAATAGATAACCAATCCCTAATCTAGGTGATCAAGCCAAATTAAGAATTAAGCAATCATTGAAAATAGAACAACACAAATAATCGCATATGATGAATGAACAATAATATTGCATAAATCAATTAAACATAGTTTCACGAGGGTTTCAACATCCCTAGAACTAGATAATAAATTTACTCACTCATGGAGTTAAGAAAATAAAAGAAAAGGTTCAGATAAACAAACATAATCCTTGATAAAATAGGAGAGATGATGTGTTGAACTTGAATCTTGCGTCTTGGAACTTCAATCTTCAAGTTCTCTTGCATGTGGATGACTTGGGACGAGTTGGAACCTCTCTGGACCTCCTTAGAACCCTAGGATATGTTATATTATGCCTCTGGGACGAAATAGGGTCGGGGTTTATATATAATTCATTTTTCTTTCCGCCCAAGATTCTTCCTAAAATAATTCTGCCGAGTCGGCATGGACGGAGCGCCGACTGACGCGAACCAGCCCTCGGTGTCGACGCGAATCACCTGCCTGCGTCATCCTGCATGGGCGTCGACTGACGCCCTTCCAATCGACGCTTCAGAACATGAGCGTCGACATAGCGTCGACTGACGCCCTTCCAATCGACGCTTCAGAACATGAGCGTTGACATAGCGTCGACTGACGCCCTTCCCATCGACGCTTCAGAACATGAGCGTCGACATAGCGTCGACTGACGCCCTTCCAATCGACGCTTCAGAACATGAGCGTCGACATAGCGTCGACTGACGCCCTTCCCATCGATGCTTCAGAACATGAGCGTCGACATAGTGTCGACGGAGCGTCGACTGAAGCGAGCCAGCCTTCGGCATCACACCGCACATAGCGTCGACTGACGCGGTCCATCCTCGGCATCGACGCGTCATCGACGCATCATCCTGATTCTTGATTTTTCTCTCCTCGATTCATCAATCCTCATTTCTCTACTTCCTTGTGAGACATCCTTCGATAAATATAGCACCAAATACTGCAAAATAAAGAAGAAATATACGATTGGTGCTTGATTGCTTATAATAACAATTATACGAGAAATAAGCATATATGATAATATTAAGCATATAAAATCACCGGAATTAAACCGTCAATTAGCGTGTAATTTCTCGCTTATCAACCTGCCCAGCCGACATGCACATCTAGGCAGCGTCGACGCTGAGACCCAGCACGCGTCGGTCGATGCACCATCGACGTGGCTGCCAGTTTCGCGATTTTAGGGTTTCTTGCGCGCCAAGACTTGTTATATCTATAAATACCCTCCATATTTTGGATTTTCAGAGAACACACGACCTCCTAAGGTATTTTAGCTTATAATAAACATAATTCCACATCTCATAACGAGATTTGAAGACGGAGATCAAGAATCAAAGAACAACGCGTCCAAAACATCGAATTCGAGTTCGGGATTCAATCTTCGCCCAAGATCGACGTGCAACTCCGGAATAGCTGAAGCTTTTCATTGCTTTTATTAGTTACAATAAGTACTCTAAACTCTTAGTTAATTTCGTAGTTAATTGCTTTGTTAATTTCTTAGTTAATTCTAGTTTTAATAATTAGTTTAATCGTTCCATGCTTGGATATTGGATATTGGATTACTTTAGTTTATGCGACTGATTAATGCTAGTTGTTCTTTCTTAGATTCATATGATACTTTACTTATTGATAAATTCTTATATTCATGTTCTTAGATTCGTTAATTAGATTTAAATCTTCATAGCATTTTATTGATAATTTAATTATTGCTCGTAGTTGATAATATAGTTTAGAATAATTAGTTTAATCATCCTTAGTTTAATTATTGCTTTAGCTATAATGATCAATTCAAAATCTTTTAAAACCCCAAATGTACATGTATTTTATTTTAGTTCATAAACTTAAAAAAACATCCGAAAGACCGAATAGTTGTTTCCTCGAGAGATACGACTCGAGTCAAACTCATCACCCTACAAGTTCCTCGTACTCTTGCGAGCAAACTTAAGTGTTTTAATTTAAATATCTATAATTGGGGTGCACAAAAGTTTGGTTCAGACAACTTTGGCATTCTTGGTAGGAACCCAGTTGTAAACAACCACCTTATGCAACACCGAATATAGGGAAGATAGGCGAGTGACTGACAGTTGCTCACGCCATTCCCTCATCAAACCACCAGACAAGAAGTCAACCACTTCATTCATATCATCCACCGTGGAAACACGATTGTAGTCCTCAGTGCCAAATGGTTCATTGATCAAGGCAGGAGTAAAATAAAACACCCTCCCACGCACAAAAACTTTCCCAAAGTTCACAGACTTGGGATCAACAACAAATGGATACCTGTTTGCATAAAATCCAAGCACAACATTTCGAACAAATGGCATAGCAGTATATACGGTGGAGTACATACCTCGGTGCCTAAAGTAGGCAATCAAATTCTTCTTCTCAAAAACATCAACAGGAACTCTTCGATCAACGATCATGCCACAGGTTTGATAACCATCAAACAACTTTTCAGCTTCCGTAGTCAGGAACCTTGATGACATAGGCACCATGTCCTCGATCTCAACACCGTGAACAACAACATCATCAAAATCATCAGACACCTGGTTAGATGCAGTCGATGCATGTTCAGGGGCAACACCATTAGTAAACTCGGAGCTAGAAGATGAGGCAGGATCGGCTGCAGGGGATGTTGGTTTCAGTGACACTTCAATAGAGACAAAATTGGTGGACGGAGCAGCTGCAGAAGGTGTTTTGTTTGGTGATACAACATTCGATCTACCATCAACCCTCTTGGAAGATTTAGACTTCTTATTGTCTCTCTTAAAAATAGACAAATAATCACGGAGGGGAAACGCATCGTCAGAATCAGGGGAGTAATCATACCTACACTCAGACTCAGGCTCAGGCTGAGCCATGTTAAACGGGTTCAGAGGGGGATCAACAACCAAAGGGGTGGAAGAGCTCACTACTTCGCCTGTGAAGAAGTCAATAATTTCATACGAGGGCTCATAATAGCTTATCTCGGTTGACGTCGGCGAGAATTTGATAGATGTCGGTTGGTTCTTCTTGTCAGCCAAGTGAACAGACTCATTCCGGCGAGGAGTCACTGACTTCATCAACCACGGGGAAGAGGTGGTTGGCGGCGCGACAACTGGTGCAGATGGCAAAAAATCCTCATCATCGGAGTCCTTCATAACTGTGATGTCCTCGACCATGTTCATGTGCTCAATTGGCACATGACGTCGAGCACCCACTTTACTTATCGGAACAACCGCCGGAACCACGCCTGGAGGAAGATTGCGCAGCCTTCGCGACCTTTAAAAGGTAGGATTCCCAACTCGGCCAAAAAGTTCCGCAATAAACGGTAGATTGGGTGAATTGTCCATGTCGATTTCATTGCCCACCTGTCCGGGGGCAAGATGAGCAGTTGGAATTGCGTCGGCGGTAGTGGCAACAGGAACCAACTCTTCTGAATTGATCGGTGGTGGATTGGCGTCAGTAGAGGGAATCGGTGATGGGTTCGGTGACACATCACCACCCATCTCCACAAAGATGTCCACCGTTGTGTAGGTTGGCAGGTTAAATAGAACCTGTTTGTCAGTGGAGTGGTGTACGCCGGCAGGTAGTTCTGGAGCTTTTCTTGACGAGTTCGACATTCTGCAAATAAGCTCTGAGAAAAGAAACAAGAAAGAAAAACAACCACAAACGAGGGAGAGAGAATTTTGTTGTTTGAGAATTTTCGAACCGTTGGCAGTAAAATCAAGAGTGAAGAGAATGTGAGAAATCCCTAGCTTATATAATCAAGAAAAGTGATCGTTGTGGGGTCGGAGGAGGACAAAAAAAAAACCCTTTAGTAACAAACTTTCCTATTTTTAACCCCAAAAGATTTTCTTTCCTAAACAAAATAATCCCACTCCTGCTTAAAACAGGCACACGATCTTAACCTAATAAACCACTATCTCATATTTAAAAAAGTTATACTCTCCAACAATAAAAACCTAGATATATCTAGATGAATAAAACCATCACCACAGTTGAATATTTTCTTAGAAAAGCAATTTGTCATCACTGAAACACTTGTTAGAAAGATTCAAAACAAGATTAAGAGAGTTCAGGAAAGACACAAGCACAAGAAACAGAACACACAGCAAAATGGCATCTTCTCAAATTATGAATGTCCTAATTGATGCCTAAAAATCATGAACTAGAAAGATAAAAAATATTCAGCAATTGATTTAGGTGGCATGATCAGTGTTGCTTTTTGTTTGATAACATCATAACCAATATTGCTGCAGTGAAGTCAATGAGAACGGGCTCCTTAACCCAAGTTAATGACTATGTCAAAATCACTCAAGAGGGTGAAAAATTAAAGATTGGGTCTTTGTTAATCCAGATTATCTTCATCTTGTTATAGATTTGAAGAGAAGTTATCTTAGCAATTGCTTTTAACACCCCTTGTATTTGGACTTGGGAGAAAACCAGTTTCTGCAGGAAAGTTTCACAATCACCTACTTAAAGAGGTTAGCCTTTTTGTCACCACTTTTTATTACAACACATGAATTTTTTGCACTTCAATCAGACCCAATGCATTAAGGATATGTATGAAGAAAATAAGTAAAAAATGCATGCAAAATATACAGATGTCACGACTGATGACAGTTTAGGTGTCATGACATCAAGACTAACATTGACTTAAACAATGCACATTCCGAGATCTCTTCTCAAACAAGAGAAGGTCTATGTATCTAATGCCTTTGTGAAGATGTCAGCAAGCTGATTGTCTGTCCCTATATGCTCAAGACTAACTATATTTCTCTCAACCAAGTCTCGAATAAAGTGGTACCTTATGTCAATGTGTTTGATTCGTGAGTGCTGGATCGGATTTTTTGAGATATCAATGGCACTGGAATTATCATAAAGCACAGTTAAAATTCTACTGTGTAGACCATAGTCCTCTATCATTTGGTTCATCCACAACAACTGTGTACAAGCACTTCCAGTTACAATATACTTGACTTCAGCTGTAGAAGAGAGATGCAATTTTTTTTTACTGTACCATGAGATAAGATTATTACTCAAGAAAAAGAAACCCCTACTAGTACTCTTCCTATATACAACATCCCCATCCCAACTCGAGTCTGTATATCGTACAAGTTCAGTACTTGTTTCCTTAATATACCAAACACCCAAATCAGTCGTACCAGCTACATATCTAATAATTCGTTTGGCAGCCTTTAAGTGTGACTCTTTAGGGTTGGACTGGTACCTAGCATAAAGACACACACTATACATAATATCAGGCCTGCTAGCTGTTAAATACAAAAGACTTCCAATCATGCTCCTATACATGGTGTTATCAACACCATCACCATCATCTCTAGACAGTTTCATGGTTTTTCCTAACGGAGTTTTCTTATGCGTATCATTCTCTAACCTAAATTTCTTAACAAGGTTCTTAGCATATTTGTACTAAGAGAGAAAAATACCATCATCCAACTGTTTAATTTGCAAACCAAGAAAGTAAGAGAGATTTCCTTCCATACTCATCTCAAATGTGTCAGATATTCGAGTTATAAACTCTTTCACCATCTGCTCATTAGTTGAACTGAAGATTATATCATCCACATAAATTTGGACAGTCAAAATGTTCTTGTTCGATTTAAGAAGAAATAAGGTTTTATCAACTTCCACTCGTCTAAAATTTAAAAACAGCAAGTGTTGAGTCAGCCTTTCATACCAAGCTTTGGGAGCTGTTTTAAACCATATAAAGCCTTTTTCAATTTGAAAACAAAATCTGGTTTGTGAGGATCAACAAACCCTTTAGGTTGCTGAACAAAACCTTCTTCACTTAAAACTCTATTAAGAAAAGAACTTTTTATATCTATTTGATGTAGAGATATTTTCATATGACAAGCAACAGCAAGTAAGAGTCTTACTGATTCAATACGAGCTACTGGTGCAAATTTCTCATCGAAATCGATACCTCAATTTGAGTGTACCCTTGTGCAACCAGGCGCGCCTTGTTTCTCACAATATTACCAGCCTCATCCGCTTTATTCTTGAAAATCCACTTGGTACCTGTGACGTGTGAGTTTTTCAGGATGAGGAACCAAGTCTTACAAATTGTTCTTGGCAAATTGATCCAACTACTCTTGCATGGGCTTTATACAAAATTCGTCCTTCAAGGCATCCTCGACACGCTTTGGCTCTGTCTTGGAAAGAAACAAGGACTCTCGAATTTTAGAGCAGTTAGTAGATAAAGAAACATAACTGACCATATCTTTGAAATTTATTTGACGCTTCCTTGTACTTCTTTCATCGAGATCTCCAATCATTTGGTCCATGGGATGGTTCATTTGAATTCTAGAGGGAATGTCAAATCAATCTGTTAACCTTGATCTTCACCATCAGATTCTGGAACCGTCTGTGTTGATGTTATGTTTGGTGTTACGTCACTGGAACTGTCATCACCTGCATCTTCACTTTCAACACCTGCAGGTTCATCTACACCAACTGTGACATTATCTTGAGGATTCTGATCATAAACCAGATCATTGTCCTCGGCGGGTTTAACTCCACTAATTAAATCATCAAACTTGACGTTAACCGACTCAATCATTCTACGTGTCCTTAGATTAAATAATCTATATGCATGACTATTTTGAGAATATTCCATGAATATAAACTTATCACTTTTCGAGTCAAGTTTTGCAAGATGATTCCTATCATTTAGCACATAGCATATACACCAAAAAACATGAAAGTAGCTCAAATTTGGCTTTTTGCCCAACAATGATTCATAAGGAGTAACACACAATCTTGGTCTAAAATACACCCTATTAATTATATGTCATGCAGTACTCATAGCTTCAACCCAAAATCTTTTAGCAATTCCATTTGAAATAAGCATAGTCCTAGTCATCTCTACAAGAGACCTACTTTTGCGTTCGACTATCCCATTTTGTTGGGGGGTGATGGGTGAGGAAAAATCATGAGTTATACCCGTTTTAGGATAATAGCTTGAAAAATAAGCATTCTCAAATTATTTCCCATGATCAGACCTTATTCTATCTATTCTCCCACCAAAACGAACACTCAACTTTTTCGCAAGTTTTTTAAATACTTCGAAAGCCTCAGAATTTTTTTTAGAAATTCTACCCAAGTAAAATGAGAAAAATCATCTACAATCACTAGAACATACCTCTTACCACCAAGGCTTTCTACTTCAAGTGGTCCCATCAGATCTATATGAACAAGTTCAAAACAATTTGATGTAGTGATACTTTGCACATTTGGATGAGACACCCTAACCTGCTTCCCTTTCTGACATGCCTCACATACTGGGATTATTTTGGTGTTAAGCTAAGGCAACCCATTCACGGCTTTCTTCTTGTCCAATCTTTCCAACATCTTGTAATTGACATGCTCGAGCTCTTGATGCCACACTTCGGCATCACTCAATTGGGACAATCTAAAGAACACGTCACCATTAATTTGGTAGCAGTTGTCGGAGGTCATCTAGCTGGTATGGATGCAAGCATTGCTCTCGTCATACATTTTACACTTTTCATGAGTGAATTTAATACTGATACCACCATCGCACAGTTGGCTAATACTTATCAAGTTCGTCGTTAATCCTTCAACAAGTAACACGTTCTCAAGCTTTGAAATACTAGGAACATGAAGAGTTACTTGCCCAATGATCTGACCATGTGTACCTCCACCATACTTCACTTTTCCTCCTTGGAATTTAACAATATTCGAAAGTAGGTCTTCTAAGTCGGTCATGTGCTTAGAGCATCCACTATCGAAGTACCAAGATCCAGGGATGTGAGACTTCAGAGAGGAATAGATCATATGACATTTGATCTCACTCTTCTTTACCTAGACTTGTTTGAGCCTGGTGTTAGTTTTGGTGAGTAACACGAAAATTGTCACGGGTCTCGGCAGACAGCTTTGTCCGCTGAAAATGACTTTTATCGCCAATAATCTTCCTGCAGAAAGGAAGAATATGACCTGGATCACCACAATGATGACACACATACTGTCTTCTTCTTCTCTTTTGGCGTTTGGTCGACTTCAGTTTTTGGCTTGATTCTAGCGATTGCTGAACAGGCTTGTAAATTCCGTGTCTCGGGGACTTTGGGAAACTCATATCCAGAACTTCATCAAGCTTGGTCTTTCCCTTGTTGAGGTTTTTGATGGTTTCTTGGACCTTCTTCAATTCAGCCTTTACACGTTCTAGCTCAGCATCTTTTCTAGTCAGTGCTGACTCCAAACGGACAATGGTGTTGAGTTGATCATCCTTTTCATGAGTCAATTTGTTCATCTTGATTATAAGAGCCTTGGCTTTGAGCACTTGATTACCCCAATTGGAAAATAACTCATCATACTCAATTCTCAGCATCTCGTAACTGTCAAGTTCAGCTTCTGCATTTAAGCACCAGGTGTTGGTTTTGATGTTACCAACACGTATGTCGTCATCCCACACAACATTTACAAACACAGCTGGAACAGACTTGGAAGAGTTAGAATCACTGTCGACTTTGTTGAATTCTATAGTAATCAAGTTCTTCTTTCTTAGAGTATTTGCAAACTCATTCTTATAATGTCCCCAACCATTGCACTCATGACATTGAACTTCGCTGAGAGTCTTCGGCGAGATGGAGGTCTTTGACTCCGAAGGTGAATATTGGAATCTGGCAAGAGGTCACCCTGTCGATTTTGGTGTTGACGTTTATGGATTGAATTTAGAACTGGATCCTCCAATATTGATTTTCTTCTTCAAAAACTGGTTAAAACGTTGAGACACGAGAGACACTTCGTCTTCTCCAAGTGTGGTAGCATAAAGTTTATCTGGTAGCTCTCTCTAATCAATGTCTTCATCATCAGAGTTAACATCAGCAGTAAGAGCAACATTTTTTTATTTTGAGTTTGAACCAAGGTGTTCCATCTCAAAAGTCTTGAGGGAACCTACTAAAGAGTCGAAATCTAGATCGTCTGTGTCCTTGGATTCTTCTATGGCTACCACTTTAACGCTGAATTTCTTTGAGATTGATCTGAGCAACTTTCCAACAAGGAGTGAGTTACTCATCGCTTCACCAAGTTCCCTGAACTTATTTGCGATGTCTAAAATTCTCATGACATATTCCATAATGGACTCTTTGTCATCCATCCTCATCGACTCGAAAGTGGCAGTCAGCATTCTTAATCTTGATTTCTTCACACTTTGGGTTCCTTCACATACCCTCTACAATGCATCCCATGCATCTTTTGCTGACTCGCATTTTATGATAACTTTGTAGTAGTTCGAGTTAACATATCCACAAAGGTCATTGATGGTCTTGGTATTCCAGTTCGATTGTGCTATTTCATTAATAGTCCAGTCTATTTCTTTCTTAATAATTGTATCGCCATCAGCATCAGTGACATGTGGTTTTTCCCGTCCAACTAGAATGGTTCTCCACGCACATTCATCAATATCTTTAATGTGCCAGCGCATCCTCTTCTTCCAGAGAGTAATTATCTCTATTGAGGATAGGAGGTCCAAGATTCCCCTGAGCATCCATAGCGTCCTACAAAATAAGGATCAGTAAACTTAGTACGTCAAGTAACCTGCTCTAGATGCCAATGGTAAATTTGAAAGAACTATGGTTGTTATATAAGTATCAGTAAATGATATTAAGTACAGTATTACAATACTAGAACTAATATCAAACAGTTTCAGAGTTGCATATATAAAATAAGAGCAGTTTTAAATCAGATGTTGAGACTGGTATTAAAACACCGAAACTAACATCAAACAAAGTTATTAAAATATGCATAGGAACAAATATTAAAAAGGGAACACAGCAATCTAAATTTCATTCGTAAGTAAAAGTACTTACGAACTTGGGTATACAAACCCGAAAACTATATTACTTTTCGTGTTCAAGATCAAATACAAAAGGTGTAAAGTAATATATGAAAACTAAAGTATCAAAACACGATGATACTAAAATACTTGTCGCCACAAAGGATGATCTTCTCCTTTGATCATGCAACTTCAAAGATCTATGAATCTCGGATGGCTTCAAGTACTCTACGTGCTTGTGTTCTTCTTACTATGCTTTGCGTTGTTGCTTGCTGCGTCTATTTTGATAAGCCGTATCAAAAAAAAAAAGTATCTCTAAGTCTTGCCCTCTTCTTGTATTATATAAACAAGAGTCAAATACTTGGTAAACAAGTCTTAAATATAAACTAGGAACCTAAATAAAGTTCTAGGCTCCATCTAGGAAATAAATCTAGAGTCCTAATTTATTTTGAGCCCAAGAAAGGCAAACACTAAAAAAGGAAAAGTTTCCAAGAATAAAATTCTCAAAATTGAGTTTTCTCAGAACTTTGTTCGGAACTCAACAAAAAAAGAATGGACACTTAGACAACTAAATTTGTACTCATTGGAACGAGCTTACTATATTCCGCATGGATCAGGTAATAACTATTATGCTTGGTGTCTCCAATATGTAATTCAAGGAGCCCAAAATATATTGACGGTATATCAGAAGCAAGTAATTGGGGATCAACACATTTCGTGAGATCTTTATTCGCAACCTTGATTGCATCAAAATCTTTTAGCTGGTCCCAAAAAAAGTGTGGGAGAAATGATGGGAAGATTTTTAGATGACATTTTATATAATCAACAGAAATTGAGAAAATCAAAGGTAGCAATTATTGATATTTATTTTTATCCTATATAAATTATTAGTTATATTCTATTGTATTATATTTATTACCAATGTTTTTAATTCCATATTCAATGCACTTTTTGTTTTTTCATATTTACAAATAAGTGATGCTGAAATACAGAACCCTGCTTTACTTGATGTTGGCAACTTATTGCAGAGTATGCGAAAGAGTATAAAGGGATTTCATCACACGCCAATTTCAAAGGTCGTCGGTTCCAATATGTATCACAATAGACTTATTATTGAAAAATTAGAGTATGATCGTGAGGCATTCATTGAAAAACATGGTAAATTAGTTGATAATTTGAATGTTGATTAGCGTCACGTTTATGATAAAATAATGGATACAGTACATTCGACCAAGGGTGGTTTATTCTTCACCTATGGATACGGAGGGGCCAGTAACAAATTTGTTTGGAGAATACTTTCTGTGGCCAGTCGATTGTTCCAAAAGACACTAGACCAAACATAGTTCACGAAATGAACAATTCTTTGCATTTAAGGACTCATTGCATGGTTTTGAGGTTGACCGAAATAACGAGGCTTCAAAATCTTTGTTCAAATCTGATTGTGTTGAATTAAAAACAAATCATCGACTGGATAAATAGTATAGGATATGCAACACTTTGAGGACCAAATGATTGTGACGTTCAAATTGAAATCCCGAATGATCTATTATTTAAAGATGATGCTAACCACGTTGTGTCAAATTGTGGCAAGCACATATCCACAATTTGAAAAACTACTAAATGGTCTGCTTATTTGGAGGGTCGTGTTATTCTTCCCCCAACACTTGATACTGTAGATTTGATTAATGAATATATGATGTCAATGATGAAAATATAAAGTATATCTTAGCTCTAATAGTGCATGCGAATTCGATTCAAATATTGACATATTGCAAGACGTCCACTCATCGGAGTGTCTGAACACCATCAAATATTCTAAATCGCCAAATAATGAGCTAAAACTTAAAATTGGAACTCCACACTCATAATATTAAAAAACATCAATCATTCATTTGTGTTGTGTAATGGAACCAACTTAGAAGTTACAAAACTTGGCAATCATATTATACACGCTAAGATTATTTAAAGATGTAATGCAAGTGAATTGGTCTTGGTCCTTATAATGACTGGCACATTATCTGATCCAAGGTTGCCTTTCAAGTTCCATCGACGGTAATTTCCTTTTATCGTGTCACATGCCATGACGAGCAACAAAAGAAAATGACAATCTCTCTCTCACGTTGTATTTTCCTAAAGAAGTTTATTTTCAGTCATGGCCAATTGTATGTTATTATATGTAGAGTGACCAATCATAACGGTATAAAACTATTGATCGTCGCTGATGAGAATAAAAGTAGTAATAAAAATACAAATGTTGCGTGCAGTGAAGTCTTTCATTATTTGCAAAGTACATTTCGTCTAATAACAATCCTTTTATGAACCCGGTTGATAGGGCAACATATATGCCAGACCTGGTTTGGGGTAGCTCTGACTCGGAATAATTAGATAATTTAAGAGAGGGGTAGAATAGCTCTGTCTCTATGAAGGATCTAATTAGCCCTCCCGATAAAACATAATGTTAGGAAGAGGTGGTTATCGCTTGAGATCCCTGACTTAGCCATCTTGAAGGGCACTAAAAGTTTGGAGATTATACCAAGCTGAAGTCCCAGGGATTGAAGTTTAACCTGGTCTGGGTAAAAGACTTGGTTGAGTCCCCTGAGGAATAGAGCTCTTCCTCATTATTAGCAAGAGTTGACCTGTTGAACAYCGYGGACAAGAGGAAAGAAGAGCCGAGATATTATYYACTGGGRCAGATCGGGAGAAGGAAATAAGTAAGACCTGGTACAGGGGAGACCTGTTTCCCAGATTCCCAGCGAAGAGACAAGTGGGACCACTTGTCAGAATTTGTTGCGTAACGGCCCTTGATTCGCGGCATGTGTTCCTGAGATCCCGGCTGGGGTCCCCGTCAGGAGAAACTATAAATATCTCAGCCCCAAGGCTTAGAGAGGTATGTCATTCTCTTGAAACATTCCTTCTTATTTTCTGGAAAACACCTCAAATGCTTACTGACTTAAGAATCGGAGAGGTTTCCACCGGAAAACCACCGGTGGTCCTTTCTAATCTGTTTTTTTTTTGTGTAGGTTCAGGAAGCTCTTGGGCTTTCAAGTGTTATTCAGGTAGTTCACTTTTTGGGCTGAAACAATTGGCGCCGTCTGTGGGAAAGTCGATCGAGCTAAGACGTGAGGATGACTTCGGACGGTTTGAAGCGAAGTTTGATAGAGGAGTTGGGTGGCACTCCGAGTTCCGCCGTGCATGCTTATGCACAGCAAGCACCAAGATCATCATCGATACCAGATGCAACGGGATCGGCCATGGCAGCTCCGCCGAGCTCCACACCACTGCCTCCGAGGGGGCCTGCTGCGGCTGTGGGTGTCTCTCTCAATGAATCACTTCTAACACAGCTGTCAGAGTTGATCGGCAAAGCTGTGGAGGCAGCGGTCGAGAAAAAATTTGCGGAAATGGCAATGCTGCCGGCCAGTACACTGCTGGCGCGGGCAACCCCGGTGACAGAAACAGAGCCACTGCACGCTCGGCGTACGGATCGAGTCCACCAGCCAAACAGAGAAGATCATCTTGCCACATCTGACGGCGACACTGCCAGCCAAGTTAACCCCGGCCTGGCTGAGCAGATGCAAAGCCTGCAGAAAGAGGTGCGTGAATTTAGGAAGAAGATGGTGGGTGCAGTTGCAACGCCGACACGACGAGGCACCCCGTTTATGGAGGAATTCATGTGCGATGACGTCCCAGCGTCTTATCGATCCTTGGGTTTTGAATACAACAAGACGACGGATCCAGCAGACCACCTCAACCGTTTTGAGATAGCAGCGGCGCTACACAAATTTTCCGATTCAGTTATGTGCCGGGTCTTTCCAATGACCTTTACCAAATCAGCACAGCTCTGGTTCAGCCAATTGCCGCCGAGATCTATCAGCAACTTTGATGAATTCAGCTCGGCCTTCCTACATCAGTTTATGAGCTGTAGGAAGTATCAAAAATGCCGCTCGAGCTCTTTAGTTTAAAGCAGAAAGAGAATGAGAGCCTACGTGCCTACATCAATAGGTTCACGACAACAAAGCTGGAAGTGCCCTCGGCGTCGGAAGAGCTGCTCGTAAATGCTCTGGCACAAGGTTTGAGGAAGGGAGAATTCTTTCAGTCGCTGGTAGTAAAGCCAGCATTGAAGTTTGGAGAGCTCTTGGAGAGAGCTTAAAAATACATCCACTTAGAAGAAGCCTTGAAACTCAAAGATAACCGGGAAAGGAAGAGAGAGAGGTATGACAGGGACGATAGAGTCACGACAAAAAAGCCCAGGCCAGAGTTGTCAATGGGTAGACCTCGATTTGGTAAATATACTCCCCTTGCCACACCTCAAGGTGAAATACTGCAGGCAATAGAGCACCACCCAGAGCTCAATTGGCCTAAGACTTACTCAAAGAAACCAAGAAAAGAAAGGTCGGATCGTTTCTGTCGCTTCCATAATGATTATGGGCACAATACGGATGAATGCACACACCTGAAGGACGAATTGGAAAGAATGGTTCAGGCCGAAAATTTGAAGGAGTATGTCCGGATGAGAAAAGAAGAAACCAAAATAGGCCACAAAAATTATGACCGATCTCGAAAAGGTAGAGGAGACCAGGATAGAATGCGAACAGAAGGGAAAAAATCCGATCACGCCCAGGTCATTCACGGAGAAATCAGAATGATCACAGGAGGAGAGCTGGATGAGCACTCTAAAAGAGCTCAGCATAGTTACGTCAGGGCTGCCAAGGACCTGATCAGGGCACCCCGAGAGGTCGGGCAATTGGCATATGCCCCGAACATCTGCTTTGGCGCAGAAGACTGCGATGGAATATTGGATCCACACATGGATGCCCTGGTCATAACAGCCACTATCGCTAACTACAATGTGAGAAGAATTTTTGTGGATACAGGGAGTTCTGCGGATATCTTATTCTTTGATTATTTCAAGAAGCTGAAATTAGATGTTGAGCTTGAAGAGGTGACCACGTCCCTGGTAGGGTTCGCGGGAGGTGCTCTAAAGCCAATAGGAGCGGTTAGGCTCCTTGTAACTTTYMGAGAGGAACCATATCGTGTGACCCYGATGGTGKYTTTCTTGGTGGTACACYRGCCATCTTCGTACAACGTCATGCTGGGCCGGCCCTCCTTGAGTCAGTTCCAAGCTGTAATCTCGGTCTTTCATATGAAAATGAAATTCCCTACTGAGGAAGGAACCGGCGAGGTGAGGGGATATCAGTATGCTTCACGCCAGATGTATGTGGAGTGTATACGGCGAAATGACGAAGAGAGGGTGAGTAAAAGGGCTCGAACAGAACAGCCGCAGCAAGAACTGGCAAGATAAGAGGAAGGGTTAATGTTGGTAGAGCCCGTTCCAGGCGATACGAGCAGAGTTCTTCGTGTGGGCGCGACGCTTAGTCCAGAGGTTTTAACAGACCTGGTGGCTTTGCTAAGAGAGAGTGCGGATGTTTTCGTGTGGCCCCCCCAAGATTTGGTGGGGATAGACCCTGAAATCACTGAACATCGCCTCAATATTCACCCAGACATGAAGCGGGTCAAACAGAAAAAATGCAATTTTGGACCAGAGAAAGAGGCTATCATAGAAGCAGAAGTAGAGAAGCTCTTGAAAGCGGGGCACATTCAGGAAATACAATTTCTGGAATGGCTTTCTAATGCAGTGCTGGTCCCAAAGACAGATGACTGGCGGATGTGCATTGATTTCCGTGACCTAAATCGTGCCTGTCCGAAAGACCATTATCCACTGCCAAGAATTGACCAGCTCGTGGACTCCACCTCTGGTTGTGAACTCTTGAGCATGATGGACGCCTCGCAGGGATACCACCAGATCAGGCTAGCTAAAGAGGACTGGAAGCGCGTCAGCTTTATAACCCCGAAGGGGACATATTGCTATGTGGTCATGCCTTTTGGCCTTAAAAACGCAGGCGCTACCTACCAGCGATTGGTGGATAGAATGTTCAGAAATCAGCTCGGCCGGAATATGGAGGTGTTTATGTTAAGCGTAACATAAAACCAATACAAAACCAAAAATAGTAAAATGAGCAGCAATCAGATAGTAGAAAACGAGTGGGAAAAAGTGCTTAACTTTTATTCCTCAAAATCAGTTCGGATCAGCCTTAGCCGGCCCCTTTTTACAGGTGCTTGACCTTTAAATACAAGATTTCTCTTTCTAAAGCTCTCTATGTTTCTCTCTCTAGAAAATTGGGGATCCTTTCTCTCTCTCTCTCTTGGAGAGGCTATTTATAGTTTCCAATGAAAACCCTAATTGGACACGTGTCCTAATCTCATTGGTCCACCAATGCCCTAATTCCATCCTATCCTTGTCTCATCGTCGTCCTCAGCTACCTTCCACCTCCTTAGCACCGACCTCAGCCTTTTAGTGCCGCCCTCAACCGTCTTCCACCGACTTAGCACCGACCTCAGCGACTTAGCGTCATCCTCAGATGTTTTCCAGAAAATGCTCAAGGATGACGACCTAAGTCTCCAACCTGATGCTTTTTACTTGATAGAAAAAGAAGATGAGCCGAGCTTGCGGTGCACGCCTCGGCTGCTCGGCACTTCTCTACTCGGCGGGTTCAGCTTCTCTGCTTCTCGGCATCTCTGCTTATCTGCAAATCACGCCGAGCTCGGCTTCTCGGCGCTTCTCTGGTCGGCGGGTTGCGCGGTGGGCTCGGTAGGTTCACGCGCGGACACTTTTCTCTGCTCGGCGCTCCTCTACTCGGCGAGCTCTGCTCGGCAGATTGTGCGGCAGGCTCGGCGGGTTGCGCACGGGCACTCCTCTGCTCGGCACCTTCCCTGCTCGGCGAGCTCTGCTCGGCGAGTTGCCTGGCGGGCTCGGCAGGTTGTGCACGGGCACTTCTCTGCTCGGTGCTCCCCTGCTCGGCGAGCTCTGCTCGGCGGATTGTGCGGCAGGTTCGGTGGGTTTGCGCACGGGCCACTTCTCTGCTCGGCGAGCCTCTGCTCGGCTGGTTGCCTGGCGGGCTCGGCAGGTCACGCGCGGACACTTTTCTCTGCTCGGCGCTCCTATACTCGGCGGGTCGCCCTGGCAGGACTCGGCAGACCGCGCATGGACTTTCGGCTGGCTCGGCGCTCTCTGCTCGGCCAGTTGAGTTCTCCAGATTACTTTGAGTGGTTCGGCTCGGTTCCTCCGTGGAGTATTCGGAATGATACCGACCATCAACAGGAGGTATATGTGGATGACATGTTAGTCAAAAGCATAAAGGCATCATCACATGTACACGATCTAAGGGAATCCTTTGGTACTTTGCGAAAGTACAAGATGAAGCTCAACCCAAAGAAGTGTGCGTTTGGAGTCAGAGCTGGAAAATTTTTGGGTTATATGGTCACAGAAAAGGGTATCGAGGATAACCCTGAGAAAGTGAGGGCCATTATGGAAATGAGCGCGCTTAGGAATGTGAAGGAGATGCAATGCTTGGCAGGACGAATCAACGCCTTGAGCAGGTTTGTGTCCAGGTCTGCGGAAAAAAGCTTGCCATTTTTTCAAGCCTTGAGAAAGAAAGATAGGTTTCAATGGAGTGATGAATGTGAGGAGGCCTTCCAATTACTGAAAGAGTACTTGTCTAGAATGACCTTTCTCACAAAGCCCGTCCAAGGAGAGCCCTTGGTACTATATTTATCTGTAGGGCAACAAGCGGTCAGCTCTTTCCTAATCAGGGAGGACGGCAAAATACAAAGACTTGTATACTTTTGGAGCAAGGTCTTGAACGCTGCAGAGGTGAGGTACGTGGAAGTAGAAAGGGCGATGCTAGCCCTGGTAGGAACTGCTCGGAAGTTGCGGCCATACTTTCTTTCTTACACAGTTATTGTGCGAACTAATCTTCCGTTGAAGAATATAATGGACAAACCGGAGGCATCAGGGAGGCTGGTCAAGTGGATCATAGAGCTGAGTGAGTTTGATATCGCATTTGAGACCAGAACAGCAATTAAAGCTCAAGCTTTAGCTGATTTTGATGCAGGAAATGACCGGTCCCCCTGATGATCTGAAGGAATGGATAATTTTCACTGATGGCTCTGTCTGCAATCAGGGCTGTGGGGCGGGAATTGTCCTAATAGACCCGACAGGCGTGTCTGCTGAGTTCGCCATACGATTGGATGCAACATTATCTAACAATGCCGCCGAGTACGAGGCCCTTTTAAGAGGGATTCAGATGGTGAAAGATTTGGGCGCAGAGCGGTTGAGCGCTAAAGTAGACTCACAGCTTGTTTGCAAGCAAATCAGTGGAGAATTTGAGACAAGAGAGGAAAATATGCATAGGTATTTAGCCAGGTTTAGAGATCTAGCCTGGGGGATGAAAGAATTGACAGTCCTCCAGATTCCTAGAGAGGAAAACGGGCGCGCTGATTTCTTAGCAAAGGTGGCAAGCTCAGCGGTAGACTGTTATGAGCAAACAATCACCCTATTAAAGGCAGAGAGGGAGTTCGGAGTTGAGAAGGTCTGTGCGATTACCGAGCACGAGGATTGGCGCTCCCCCATAAAGAGGTACCTCGAACAAAAGGTCTTGCCAGAGGAGAAAAGGGAAGCGGCGAGAATACGAAGCAGGTCTGCTAGATTCTGCTTGATCAAAGGAGAACTGTTTAAGAGAGGGTTTGGTCAACCTCTTTTGAGGTGCCTAGGACAAACGGAAGGGACTCTGGTGCTCAGGGAAATATACGAGGGTTGTTGTGGGAATCACATGGGGGCCAGAGCTCTGGCTAGTAAGGTATTAAGAGATGGTTATTTTTGGCCCTCGTTGAGGAAAGAGGCGGAGATCTTTGTCAGAAAGTGTGAGAAATGCTAGAAGATGGCTCCTCTGATCCATCAACCAGCAGAAGAGTTGTTAACAATGAGCTCTCCTTGCTCTTTTGCGAAATGGGGGATCGACTTATTCAGCCCGTTTCCGATGGCTCCTACTCAGAAAAGATTTCTAATTGTAGCCATTGACTATTTCAGTAAGTGGGTCGAGGCGGAAGCCCTGGCAAAAATAACTGAAAAAGCGGTAATGGGGTTCATATGGAAAAGAATGGTCTGTCGCTTTGGTGTGTCGAGGGTGCTGATATCAGATAATGGTACCCAATTCACGGGAGCCAGAATTAAGGGTTGGTGCATTAAGATGAAAATTCAACAGCACTTCACATCGGTGTATCATCCACAAGCAAATGGCCAGGTAGAGGTAACCAACCGCATTCTTGTCCAAGGCCTTAAATCAAGATTAGAAAGATCTGGAGGGAAATGGGTGGAAGAACTAAGCGCAGTACTTTGGGCGTATCGAACGAACCCTAAGAAAAGCACGGGCGAAACTCCTTTCAGTCTTGTATACGGTATGGATATCGTGGTCCCCGCGGAAATCAGTCTGGAGACTCATCGAATACAGAGTTACAACGAAACCCAGAACAAAGCACTGATCCAAGATGCCCTGGATTTAGTTGAGGAAAAGAGAGAAAAGGTGGCGATCCGAATGGAGCATGTGAGAGGGAGGATCAGGGCAGCTTACAATAAAACAGTTCGAGAAAGGCACTTCCAAGTAGGAGACCTGGTCCTCAAAAGAGCTGACTTGGGACAATCTAAAGGAAAATTAGATGCCACGTGGCAAGGCCCGTTTAGAGTCACTAATATTCTGGCTGGAGGAGCGTATGTGCTGGAAGGGCTGGATGGGACCAAGATTCCCCGCGCTTGGAACATTACCAATCTGCGAAAATTTTATATGTAATTGTAACCCTTAACGTTTGCTTATTTATTAAATGAAAAGTTGCAGGAGTTAACGTTCACAGATTCCCATAATTTCTCCTAGCTAGATGGCCAATAAGATCATCATTCCAGAATTCATTGTTAGTGATGATTTACCTTTAATCTTTGATTGAAAAACGGAGAAGACACTTACAACGAAAACAGAAAAATACAAGGAGATATCTTTGCAGTACATTAACAATCGCAGAGGTGCAAATCACAAGCATAGAAAAGTAAAAGTACAGCTTTAGGATGGAGGTACAGAAGCGAGAAGTTGACGGAGTTGTTGAATCTCTTCCTCATGTTCCAAAAGAAGGACACGAAATCGGTCTGATACATCCACGACAATGTCCCAGTCAACGTACAATTCAGAGTTCTCCCTTTTCAGGTCGAGAATGAGTTGCTGAAGGCGATGTCGTTCACGGCGGTATTGCAGTTTCTTCTCAGCTAGCTTCTCCACACGTTCCTGCAACTGGTCCTGCAACTGGGAAACTTCTTCCCTAAGAAGATTCCTCTCATGAAGCAGTCAGATATGCTCCTCGGTGGAAATGTTGTTGGAAGACGATGACGACGCCATTATGCAGGGAACATAAATGGAGAATAGACGCCATTATATATAGGAAAGGAAAAAGCAAAAAATTACATTAAATTGGCGCGCAGAGGGCTTAGAAAATGCGGGGAACTACATTGAGCTTGGCGCACAAAAGGACTCAGGAAATCCAGGATCGGCTAAGGACGGATGTCCTGAAATTTCTCCCGACCTGATTGTCGGTTAAGCCAGGATTGGCTAAGGACGGATGTCCTGAAATTTCTCCCGACCTGATTGTCGGTTAAGCCAGGATTGGCTAAGGAGACGGATGTCCTGAAATTTCTCCCGACCTGATTGTCGGTTAAGCCAGGATTGGCTAAGGACGGATGTCCTAAAATTTTACCTGACCTGATTATCAATATAAGCCAAGACTGGCTAAGGACGGTTGTCCTTGACTTTATCCAACCTGAGTATGGGTCTAGGTCAACAGGCTTGATCTCCTGATTTGGATGTCAAGAGCCATAAATTGGCCTACGCATACAGGCCTGACCTGTCAGTCAGCAAGAACGTATGAATGTGCTGGACTGGACTAAGGTACAGAACCTTCAGAGGTAAAATGCTTAACAGTTAACATTACTGTGTGCATGAATTGAACGATTAAAAATGGATTAACAAAGCAAGTATTGAGAAAAGAACTCGAGAAATTCATATATTATTGCACAAAAAATGTCGGCTGCCTACACCTTTTCAAAAAAAGTTGGCAACTTTGATTACATGAGATTGCAAGAAAAACATTGAAAAATAAAGCTAAAATGTTTAGCTATGAGAAGATATCCGATCTGAAGCCAGAGCTCGACGAACCCGCCAGAGTTCACGCTCTGTTTCGTGCAGGCGGCGGCGATATTTGTCAGAGCGATCAGCAAGCGTCGGAACTTCGCCGGCYGCGGCGGTCAAGCGACCTACCGATTCGGCCAGGTCTGCCTTCTCCTCTTGAAGTTGGCGGTTAACTTGCCGGAGTTCAGCCCACTCTCTTTTGTAGAAACGTTTCTTCTGGCGTTTCCTTTCCATCAGTCGATAGAGATAACCAACCTTCTCCTTGAGCGCGACCAGTTGGTCGGAAAGCTTGAATTTCTCCACAACTAGGGAGATGTTTTTTCTCTTCACCGCATTGAGTTCTTCGATCAGAGGAGAGGAAGACATTTTTCAGATTGATTGGTGAAATAGTGAAGATATGGACGTATTTAAACGAATAAAAGCGCGTGTAAAAGGAATCAAAAAGTACTAGGGTTCCCGAAAAATCAGGAAACCCTAAAAAACCAAGAGTCGCAACAAGACAAAAAACATCAATTGACATTAAGTAAGTAAGTCTGAATACAAAGTACACAGCACAAAAATGACAGACCAGCCACACAGGCTATCACAAACAGGTCTGTTCGAAAGCTAAGATTTCTTTCAAGGTATGAGCTCTGCATGAAGGTCAGCTAAACCCCAAACTCCTCATGACTACATCGGAGCCTGAGACGTCTCCCCCAAGTCTTTCTCGAACTGGGTCGACTCTTGTAAATCACCCAGGTTAGCAAAGGTTGGGGAGCCTGCAGCAACCATTGCTAACGACTGCTCAGGGGGGGAGAAGAAGCTGATGTAGAAGAGCAGAAGGCTTGGCGGATGTAGTCAGCAAAGGCCGCTGGATCTAACAAGTGGATGCGGTCATCTGCCGGAACATGGGAAAAGGAGGTGGGCTCGCTAGCGCCTTCGATCTTGGCGGACCGATCATAAGGAGTAGAAGGGTGCTCGGCTACCCATTTAGCATGGGCATCAAGACCCAATCCATAGTAGACCTCCGCCTCTGGAAGAAGAAGATCATACAGCTCCTCAGAGCCCAGGAAAGCGCGGCGAGTGATCTCTCTGGTCAGTTGTATTAGGTGTAGCACTTCCTCTGAGTTGAGAAACTCTAATCTCCCCTCGGCGCACCCTTCAAGACGGCCCTGATCCACTCCGTCAGCCCTGGATTGCTTCACCTTCTCATCCAGCTCCTGCTCACGAAGAAGGATAAGATCTCGTTGCCTCTCCTCCGACTCCTTGACCTTGAAAAGCCCAGTCTTCAGCAAATCTATTTCCATCTCTGAGCCCTTCAGTTTGACCTGGGCTTCCTGGCCCTCTCGGACCTTAGCCATCAGCTCTGATTCTCGCTTCCTCAATATTTTAATTTCCCCCTTGAGATCGGCGTGCAGCAAAGAGCCTCTAGCTCAGGCCAACAGAGATGCTCGTCCTACCACGGCCTAATGCAAGGAAAAGGTAAGTGGGAGAATTGGAAAAAATTAAGGATGGAAGAAGTGGGAAAGGTTATACCTGAGCTTCTGCCTTGTAGTAGAACTCAACTAGCTCCGGGTCTGACATCTTATCCACGATATTACAGTCGTATGTAAGAGCTAACCCCATCATGAATTGCCTCGCCACTTCTCCGGGGCAGTTCAAGATCGACTTATTAAAAAAGGTCTGATTCGGATAGGGAGGTACTTGAGAAATAGCCGGAGGGATAATTTGAGGAGCGAAGGGAAGAGTAGTCTGAGGAGGATTCCTGGAGGATGATGTAAGGTCAGTACGGCTCCGCTTTTTCCGCTTCAACTGTTGCTCTTCTTCTGGATTTGTCAAAGGCTGACCTGCTGTTTCCCGCACGGGGCTCCTCCTCGGTTCTGAATCTTTCATGACGGGCTCGGGAGTCCTAATTGGCGCCTGAGGTTGGCTCTGGAGTGGTGTAGCAAGGAGGACCTCTTCCGGGGCCTGAGCAGCTCTGGCAGGCTCCCCTAGAGGGCTCTTCTGGCTCCCTGCTGCCGCCTTGCGAGCCTTGGCTTCTATCTTCGCTAGCATCATCTTCTCTGAAATGGAAAAGCGAAACGATAAAAAAAAATAAAAAAGACTATAGCGAGAAAGCAATAAAGCCAAGACATTCCGAGAAAAAACACCAATCTTGGGTGGCAAAGGACCGTGTCCTTGCTGGGAATTGAAGAAGTTCAAGAGCTTGATGGTAAGCATCTTGGATAAGTCTAGGGGGTTCTGGTTTAAGAGGGCAATTTTTTCCTTCAGATCTGATGACCTATCCCCTCGAGGTAAGCGCATTTGAGGATGCAGAAAGCTGATGGGTTCGGTAGGGAAGCCCCGATCCCCCGAGCACTGAACAAAGAAGAACTTCTTTTTCCAGGCCTTATGAGAGGTAGGAAGACCTGATAAAAAATGGACGTCTGATCGTCCAGATAAGTAGAAAAAACCGGAGGAACTCTTTGCTTGGAATAAAGAGAAGAAAAGCAGAGCTGTAGGGGTAATTCGGGCATATTGTGCGGCCAGATGAAATCCGGCCATAACGCGAAAGGCGTTGGGTAGGAATTGTTGTACTGTGATATGGTACAGCCTAGAGATAGACTGGATGAAGGGATGGACAGGCAGGCTTAACCCCGCGTAGAACTGGTCTACATAGAAAGTGAGATGCCCGGTGGGAGGTGATGACGCCCCCTCGCCGGGTGCCAGATTAGTGAAGGAGAACATGTCAGAGATAGGGAATCTTGCGCGAATTTCTTTGAGGGTCCTATTGCTAACTAATTGAGGATAGGTTGTCGGGAGGAGGAGGAGGTAGGATCGCCGGTGGCCCCCTCCCCGGAGCCATCGTGTAAGAATCGGCGGAGGAAAGGTTCACGGTGGAGGTGGAGTTCACCGGAGTTGCCCCTGACGAAATCTCCCTGACGGAGCTGGTTCGGGAAGAAGAAATTGACATAATTAAAGAGTGCGTGAAGAAACAAAGGGTACCTGGTAATAATTGCTTGAGAGATTAGAAGAAGATTACTGGAGGAGCAGAAATCGCCAAAATATTGCAGGAGAAAAAGGGAGGAAGCCTTTAGAGGGTTTTTGAGAAATAGAAATAAAAAATGAAGGAGAAAAGGTATTTGGAGGGACAAAAGGAAGGCGGATCAATTTGAAAAACAAAAATCAAGGAAAAAGCGGGATTTGATGGGATCCTCACATTTAATGCGGACAGAGGAACAGTATCCTAGGCAGTGAGCTGGAACGCTAACCGTCCTGGAATGGGACACGTGCTGCTGACCAATCAGGTACAGTACTTGGAAAGACGTGTGGTTCTGGCAACCGTTTGGGGAATATAGGCCGACACTACTAATGCCAATAATTAGGGTTGTTCGGCAGGCGGATATCTCGGGATTCCCCAATACGAGAAGTCATAAAAAACAAAATGGCCTCATTTATTTCGAAAGAGCTTGGGGGATATTACCGATCTACCCCAAATGTTTGTGGGGAGGAGTTGATAGGGCAACATATATGCCAGACCTGGTTTGGGGTAGCTCTGACTCGAAATAATTAGATAATTTAAGAGAGGGCTAGAATAGCTCTGTCTCTATGAAGGATCTAATTAGCCCTCCCGATAAAACAGAATGTTAGGAAGAGGTGGTTATCGCTTGAGATCCCTGACTTAGCCATCTTGAAGGGCACTAAAAGTTTGGAGATTATACCAAGCTGAAGTCCCAGGGATTGAAGTTTAACCTAGTATGGGTAAAGGACCTGGTTGAGTCCCCTGAGGAATAGAGCTCTTCCTCATTATTAGCAAGAGTTGACCTGTTGAACAACGAGGACAAGAGGAAAGAAGAGCCGAGATATTATGGACTGGGTCAGATCGGGAGAAGGAAATAAGGAAGACCTGGTACAGGGGAGACCTGTTTCCCAGATTCCCAGCGAAGAGACAAGTGGGACCACTTGTCAGAATTTGTTGCGTAACGGCCCTTGATTCGCGGCATGTGTTCCTGAGATCCCGGCTGGGGTCCCCGTCAGGAGAAACTATAAATATCTCAGCCCCAAGGCTGAGAGAGGTATGTCATTCTCTTGAAACATTCCTTCTTATTTTCTGGAAAACACCTCAAACGCTTACTGACTTAAGCATCGGAGAGGTTTCCACCGGAAAACCACCGGTGGTCCTTTCTAATCTGTTTTTGTGGTGTAGGTTCAGGAAGCTCTTGGGCTTTTAAGTGTTATTCAGGTAGTTCACTTTTTGGGCTGAAACACCGGTTATACCATTTTCAATACTATTTAGTTTTTGAATAATAATTACATGATATATATAACTTAAGTATATGTATATATAGACATGCCCAAATGGTTCGAACCGCCTGTTCGGTTTCAACAAAAACCTTGAACCACAACCGAACCATGAAATTGGTCGGTTCTTGGCGGTTTGTGAACCGCCGGATCACGGTTCAGTTTGGCCCTTTTTTAAAATTTTTTAAGCTTTTGAAATTCATATTTTTTAGATTTTTTCCTATGTTTATTTATTTTTAATTTTATTAAAAAATATAGTTAAGTAAGTGAGAAAATAGAAATAAATAAAACTTTGAATTAATTCAAATAAAAATTAAAAAGAAATTAAACTTGAACTATTTAAAATATTTGAAGTTAAAATATGAGATTTTAATTGGAATATTTGAAATTTTTGAAGTTAATATTTTTTTTATTTTTAATTATTGTAATTTTTTTTTAAATGTATGAAGTTAAACGAAAAAATAAAATTAACACTTTGAAATTTTGAACTTATTAAAAAGAAATTGAAATTGAACTATTTAAAATATTTGAAGTTAGAATAAGAGATTTTAATTAGAATATTTGAGAATTTTGAAGTTAATTTTTTTATTCTTCAATTATTATAATTTTTTAAAATGTATGAGGTTAAATGAGAAAATAGAACTAACACTTTGAAATTTTAAATTTATTAAAAAGATATTGAAATTGAACCATTTAAAATATTTGAAGTTAAAATTAAAAAATATATATATTAGAAGAGTTTTAAAATTTTGAAGTTAAATGAGAAAATATAAATATAATTTTTAATAAAATCAATAAAAGAAATTGGACTTGAACTATTTTCAAATATCTGAAGTTAAAATTTGAAATTTTAATTTCAAATAATTGAAGATAGTTGCCTATGTATCCCTTACCTTAGAAATCAATTTCCACGTAGTTCTCACTTACCTTACACACCTTAGGAATTGGAAGCGGTGGTGCGGGGGGTATCATGCTCATCCATTTGCTGACTCGTTGCTAGATCTCGTATCATACTACGTCTCGCTCTCTTCTTCTTCACAAAGAACGTTTTTTTGTTTGCGCTGAATGGCGTTGACCCAATCATGTAACAACATTTGATACTCTAGATTGTCAGGTCTAATGTTTGATTTCCGCTGGTCTAACTTGTACTCCCCTTCACTGAATTCTTGTTCCACTGAAATCGTTGATACGGGAATGACCAATATCCCCATCGCAATGATGTTAACAATGGGATAGAGTGATTTCCTCGATGCCCACCAATTCAAAATATCATACTCGCCGCCGACTTCATTTCCCCCAAATGTTCCATATTGTTTACCCTCCTAAATGAAAGCTGGACTGGTGACCTGTGATCCACTAATGATGAGATCTGATCTGCGTAATTGATAAAACTTGCGTCCAAAAGAAATGTCAGACGGGGACCGGAAGGGTTTTCCGGTGAACCCCCTCCGATGCTGAAGTTAACGTCTAGAGAAAATTTGGCAGAGTAAGGGTTTTATTAGAAAAAACGCATTACCTCCTCTTAATTTTGTGATTATCTATTTATAGTTGTACTTTATAGGGTTTCTGCAAAAGTAGGGACATTATTCCACGTCACTTTTCTGATGATACCCTGAGCTTGAGCCCCGAGCTGACCTGAAAAGCCTACACCTCGAGGCTATTACGGGTACCTAGTCCTAGGTCCTAAGCTCAGGCGTTAATGCCCCGAAGTCGATTGATTATTCTTACTTACTCGCCTTACTTACCTTCGAGCTCCAGGTCATTCCTGAGTCTAAATCGGGAGTCCCGAGCTCACAACCGTGCCCCGATCTGATATTGGCATTTTGTCTTTTTACCTTAAAACAATTACTCCCCCTTCACTATGGTTGCTTACTTACATAGGGAAGTGACCATAGTGAAGTGCCAAGCTTCTTGTCTTTCCCCGAGGAGAGCCCGACTTTCCTCATAATGCTGAGCTAAACATCAAGAACCGGATTTATACCAGGGGTTTCTTGATTCCCGATCCATTATTTTGAGTTCACCAGTTGACATTTTGTCTTTCCCTAGCTAATGCCTTGAGCTCCATTACCTTTGAGCCAATATCTTGAACCCGTTAGGTGTCATTTTTGCCTTGCCCCGAGCTCATGTTCTAAGCTCCATCCTTCCCGAATATTTTAAATTCACCGGTTGACATTTTGACTTGTCCCGAGCTCACGCCTCGAGCTCCATGGCCTTTGAGCCAGTACCTTAAACCCGTTGGGTGACATTTTCGCCCTGCCCCGAGCTCATGTTGTGAGCTCTATGGCATTTGAGCCAATATCTTGGATTCGCTGGGTGACATTTTGCCTTTCCTCGAGCTCCATTTTTCCCGGCCCAACTCAGGCCATCCCTGAGCTGGTGAGGCCCATTAAGCCGCATTTTTGCGTTTTATCTGGCCCAATTTAAGCTATCTCCGAGCTGATCAGGCCCAAGAAGCCGTATTTTTGAGTTTTTCTTGGCCCAATTTTAGGCCATCTCCGAGCTGATCAGGCCCAATAAGCCGTATTTTCGAGTTTTTCTTGGCCCAATTTTAGGCCATATCCGAGCTGATCAGGCCCAATAAACCGTACTTTTGCATTTTTTCCGACCCAAGTTAGGCCATCTCCGAGCTGATCAAGCCCAATAAGCCGTATTTTTGCATTTTTTCGGCCCAATTTAGGCCATCCCCAAGCTGGGGAGGCCCATTAAACCATCATCTTTCATTTTATCCAGCCCAATTTAGGCCATCCCCGAGTTGAAGAGGCCATATGCTTAGAGTTTTTTGTGTTTCCATAGGAATCTAATCTTCCCTCCCCTTAGGAATCGACAGCCATGATGAAATATCTTGGGCTTCTTCAGATGACTTTTGGAATTCTCTTGTTTCATATAGTCTAAGACATACGACTTCAGTCTTAATTCTCATATTTCCCATCTTCTATTTTCACCTGCTGTCTGAAATTCTTTTGCTCTAACAAGATTGTTCTACCTCGGTGTCCATCATCAAGTCTTCAAGCTGTTCATCACCAAATCTCCGAATCTTCATCCAATCTTCAAATTGTTCTTGCATTTTCTGGAGAACCAATTGCTTGAATAGATATTGTTCAATCCTTTTTTCTTATCATATCTTTCATTATAGTTGTTTGTTTGCATTATCCTTTTTATTTATTATGGTTTCCCCTTCAACATCTCATACACCTACCGATGACCTGAGAATCATCCCTACTTCTCCTCCATCATCTCCTGACCTCGGTGAGAGGTCAGGATCAGCGGAGCCTGCTGCCTCACCTCAGAGTGAATCCTCCTCTACCCCTTATCCTCTGTTCCTCCTATTTTGGACCCCTGACATATAGCTCGGATTATTACCAGTAAAACCCTAGGGTACATCCGCTCCAACATTTCCCTCCACTCATCCTACGAGCTAATTCTTCCTTCTAAAGAGGATCGAGCTCCTTATCCTCCTTCTAGTTGTCTAACTTTTTATGTTGGCCAGCTAGATGGGGGTCTCCGTTTCTCGATACCTCCACTTTTGATGGAAATCCTGCGCCTTTACGATATCCCTTTAAATCAATTTGCCCACAAATACTTCAGGAACATGATTGGATTTATATTGGTTGATTGATACTTGGGTATCAAGCCTACCACTGCCCTCTTTTTTTCACTTTTCAAATCTAAGTCCCTCAAGCCTTCCGTTTTTTTTTTCCTCCCGAGGTGATGCCAAGTTCCTGGATAAAGCTCCTTCTTCGAACCAGGAATGGAAAATATGTTTCTTTTTTGTTATATCCTTCGAGCCCTGGTATTTTCCCACCAAGTGGATATGGCACATCCCCACACAGAGAAAATATAACATCAAGAAATGATCTCAAGTCACACAGTGCCTTGTAGATCGTATAATGAAGAGAACATTCGATCTGTCCCGCCTCATCCGCCCTTCCTTTCTCTACTATTATGGTCTTAGTACGCTCGAGTCTCCTCTAGAAGCAGACATTGGTAAATAAAGTACTCTTGGTTGTATACTGTCCGACCCTTTGTTCTTATCGTTGTTCTTTCATTCTGCTTTTCTTTTGCATACACAATGTTCAAAAGAGCTGGAGAATCGCGAGAAAAAGTTATGTCTATGGGTCGGGTCCTTCCCAAGGCGCCTACCGTGCCTCGAGTTGACCCTCTTGTCGCTACAGGTTCTGAGGAGTCTTTACCCTCCAAGAGGGCCTTGGTTGGGGTTGACCAACCTCGACCGAAAAAAGCCAAGAACAATAACCCTTTGGGCTCAGGGCCATCACATGGTCCCTCCATCTCTACCCCGAACCAATCCTTCTTCACACAAAGCGTGCTGAAGAATGAAGATGGCCATACCGCTGCCCAGTTTTTGAAAGGTATGTGCCCAACCCCCAACAGGGAGCACATAGAGAAATGGGGTGACGCTGAGTTGCTAGATACTTGGAGTTTAACTCTCTCGAAGGCAAAAAGCCCCGACAGACTTGTGATTTTTTGTATTTCACTCTTAAACCCCATCCTTTTCCTTCTTTGCAGGCCTTGGCCCTGACCTCTACTCTAACTGCTCGCGTACGCAATGGCTTCAACGATCCCCAACTGGTTGTTGACCTCAAGGCCTCGCGGGGCCAGGTCACTACTTTGAGCTCTAAACTAGAGCCCTCTCAGGCTGCCCTGAGAGAGAGCCAAGAGGAGAATTCCTCTCTTAAAGCCCAATTGGAGGCTCAAAAGAGCGAGCTTATGGCTGAAGTTAAAAAATCTCGTGCTGAAGGCGTGATAACAGGTCGAGAGAGCTATCTCCAATCAGAAGAAAGCCTGTCCATTAGCCTGTGGGTGATACACCGAAGTAAAATTTTGTTTGATCTTTATTATTTCAGACCACTCTCTTAGGACATTTCCCGTGAACTGGGTGCCGTTATCTGACACGGGCACCCGAGGTATTCCGAAACGACACACAATGTTTTTCCACAAGAACCTCAGTATAGCATCCTCTGTGACCTTTGCCAGTGGATCAGCTTCTACCCACTTACTAAAATAGTCTTCAGCCACTACCAAAAACTCCCTCTGTCCCGAGTCCATAGGAAAAGGGCCTACCAAGTCGATCCCCCATTTCAAGAAGGGCTCCACTGGCCTGTGCATCAAAGGGGCATGTAATTGGCATTTCTCGCACTTCCTTACCATCTTTATAGTGTCAACTTTCAAGTAGGGCCATAAGTATCCTTCTCTCAAGATCTTCTGAGCTAGAGCTCGGGCCCCCATATGGTCGTCGCAGCATCCTTCGTGCATTTCACGAAGCACCTGTTCACTTTCCTTCCCCAAGCATTTAAGTAGGGGCATCCCGAACTCCCTTTTGTATAATTCTCTCACTACTACAGAAACAGCTTTCTAAGGCTGTTAATTAAAGGCGGTTTTCTGAAAACCGCCTTAAAATTACTTTTAACGGCGGTTATGGCAATAACCGCCGTTAAAAAGGTCTTTTTACGGCGTTTTCAGAAAACCGACGTTAAAATTGGATATCAACAGATTTTAACGGCGGTTTTCTAAGAACCGCTGTAAAGGTGATGTAAATCTACGGCAGTTTTATAAAAACCGCCGTAAATCTATGTAAATCTACGGCTGTTTTTAAAAAACCGCCTTAAAATCTTAGGTATTCTACGGCGGTTTCTTAGGAACCACCTTAGAATTCATATACTTCCATGTCACCGATCCTTGTCTTGCTTAAGTAAGTTGTTTCAAGCTTTGATCCGTGTCTCATCCAACGATCATTAAATATTAAACCATAAAAATAAATAAATATTAAACTAAAAAACTATCAATATTAAATAAAAAAAAACCTCCCAAACAATGCCCCCAGAATTTGCAAATCTCCCAATTCCGTCAAGAAGCGCCCAAGTCCGGTGGAACCCTTACCAGTCCACCGCCACAAACAAAACCTCCCAAACTATCGAAATTACCTCAGCTCCTACTCCCTCGCAAGTCCCGCTCGCCCCTTGCTCTTCCTCAATTTCTGAAAAAATTCTCAATTTTTCTAGGTCTTCTCCTCCGGCGACGACCAACCGGAATAATGAAGATGTATACTCTGGTGGTCTAAACCTTCCCTCCCTCACCTCCAATTTTGTTCAATTCCCTGTTAATCGTCGAAATTTGGAAAAAGGGCTCCCCGATACCCTTTTGGGTCAAAACGGCTCTTCGCCGTCCGGCGACAGTCTGACCAGATCGGTGGTTGGAATCCCCACCCCTCACATAGTCGAAGCTACCACTGCCATCAATTTAGAGAAGGGAACTCCAATTTTGTCGAAATCGCTAATTCGACCTGGCGATCCTCTTTTGGGCGAAATCGGCGAATTCGTCAAGTCGCCGGTCGGGGCTTCTCCGGTCCAATTGAGTCAGCACCAACGTTCCTCCGACCTAACTGTTGATGACCCAAGCCTCAATTTTCTATCTCGGGCCCCATTTGTGCCCACCCCGACTTTTACAACTGTCGGCCCCCTTGAGCGTGGCGTTTTTGACAAAGCTGCAGCAAACTCCTCTCTGAATGTTCATTCTTCTTCCCTTGCTGATAACATTGATGGTCGTAGTCCATTCACAGGCGCTGCTAATCCCATCCCTTCTTCGTGTCTCTCGTTGGAGGAGAGAGAAAATTTGGCGGCGGCTGCCGGAGCTCAGGTGGTCGCCGGCTTACGTCTTCCCCAGGTTCCCATCTCCGAGGACTCTTCCCCTCCCAAACCTGTTGGACATCTCCGAGGACTCATCCCCAGATTTATCGGAGCAGCCGGTAGAAACATGATCGTCGCAAACACGTTCGGCTTGTTTGCCTTGCTATTTCTACTTGCATTAGGTGGCTTTGTTCTATCAAGAGGTATTTTGTCAATTGTTGAAAGTTTATTATTGGAATAAAAATGGAAATGGGTCHTTTTTTTTCTCATCACGTTTCCTATTTTGGTGCAACAGAGGATGTAAAGGGTTGGTGGTTGTGGGGATACTGGTCCTCGCCGTTGATGTATGCTCAAAACGCGATTCTTGTTAATGAATTCACGGGGCACAGTTGGAGCAGAGTAAGTCCAATGTGATAACTAATACGTGCATTTTTATTTTTATATTGCGTGTTTAAAGTATGCTAACACTAAAATTTTGTCGTTTGTAGTTGATAAACGGAACCGAATTGGGAACGCTAGTGATGCGATCTCGAGGGTTTTTTCCTGATGCAAATTGGTACTGGATTGGACTGGGGGCCGTCATTGGATTCGTATTCCTATTCAACATCCTCTACATTATATCTCTCTCGTACCTCGACTGTGAGTTTTTTTAATTCTCGTATGCTTTTTTTTTAAAACTGTTTCACATTTACATTCAGCAATTAATATGGCCTCATAAAACATTACAGCTTACGAGAAGCCTCAAGCCGTATTACCTGGAGAAAATGAAGGATGAATCCTCGTCCGTGAGAGCCAATGCTACTGAAGCCAACGATAATAAGAAAAAAGGAATGATCCTTCCATTTGAACCACATTCCATCACGTTCGATGACATCAGATACTCGATTGACATGCCGGCGGTATGTTCAATTTTAAAAAGTTGTAAAATAAAGCAATTAATTAATGAAATCAAATTAATTTTACTTAACAATTATTTTTGATTGGGCAGGAAATGAAAGCTCAGGGAGCGACCGACGATAAACTGGAACTCTTGAAGGGTGTGAGTTGGGGCTTTTTAGGCCGGGTGTGCTTACAGCTTTGATGGGTGTGAGTGGAGCTGGCAAAAACTACTCTTATGGATGTTTTAGCAGGGAGGAAAACGGGAGGGTATATCGAAGGGAATATCACGATCTCGGGTTATCCAAAGAACCAAGCAACATTCGCTAGGATTTCTGGATATTGTGAGCAGAACGATATCCACTCTCCAAACGTCACCGTTTACGAGTCTCTTGTCTACTCGGCGTGGCTGAGGTTGCCTCGAGACATCGACGCAGCAACTAGAAAGGTAAATAGATTGAGACATTTAAAATTTACGTTTATATATTGAGACTTCATGCGTAATAATGACGTTCATTTACCTGCAGATGTTCGTTGAGCAAGTGATGGAGCTTGTGGAACTGAATCCTTTGAGAGGAGCGTTAGTTGGGTTGCCAGGTGTCAATGGACTCTCAACCGAGCAGCGAAAGAGGCTTACGATTGCGGTTGAACTTGTAGCTAACCCTTCCATCATATTTATGGACGAGCCAACTTCAGGGCTCGATGCAAGAGCTACTGCAATCGTGATGAGAACGGTTAGGAATACCGTCAACACGGGTAGAACCGTCGTGTGCACAATCCATCAACCTAGCATCGACATATTTGAAGCATTTGACGAGGTGCAAAATTATTACAAAAAGATTTATTCATTTCGGGATTCTATTTTTCCATTTTCATGAGTTGCTAAAGTAACATGAATTTTGCAGCTGTTTTTGATGAAACGAGGAGGAGAAAAAATATACGTCGGACCGTTGGGTCGCCACTCGATTAATTTGATTATATATAATTAATTATATAATGTTTCGATTGAAAATGCAATGAATTTCAAGAAAGGGGCTAATTTGAGCAAAAACATTGGTTATAATGTTTGGAGTTTTGTTAATGTTTGATCTTTTTTCGGTGCACCTGCTTTCATTTTTTTTTTTAATTTTTGTACTACTTTCTAGACGGTATGTTTTAATAATCGTTCTAGAAAACAGACTTTCTAGAAGGAATTTCTAAAAACCGCCGTGAAACATACGTTCTAAAAGAGACTTTTTAGAAGGTATTTTTCAAAAACCGCCGTTGAAAGTGATACTTTCTACGGCGCTTTTTTTTGGAACCGCCGTAGAATCCACCGCCGTTTTTGTTTACGGCGGTTCTAAAACCGCCTTAAACGCGTCACTTTCTACGGCGGTTCTTAAAAAACCGCCGTAAAAAATCCCACTTTTTAAGGCGGTTTTGAAAACCGCCGTAAATATTTACGGCGGTGGATACAAAGGCGGTTCAAGAATCGCCGTTAAAACCGAAAAAAAAAACCGCCTTAAAATCCTGTTTCTGTATCAGACAGAAACGCATAGCTCGTATCTTAAGCCTAGCCGCCGAGCTTCGATCCTCGGGCATGGTCCCCTTTTCCAAATATGCTTTTATCTTCACCTACCAATCCCCCGCTTCCACTAGCTCGGTTATAGTATTTTCTGTCACCTCCTCGAGTGCTATCAAGAGAGTTATTTGCCTTTCTTTGCAGTCCACTACCGAGCTAGATACCTTCGCCAAATAATCAGCTCGCTCATTTTCCTTCCTTGGAACTTGCACCATCTCCAAGTGCTCTAGCCCTTCCTGACATCTCTTGAGTTATTCAACGTACCGCTTCATGCACTCCTCTCGTACCTCGAACTCCCCACTGGTTTTCTTGTAGAACATCTGTGAGTCCAAATGTATCGAGATACTTTTGGCTCCTAACTCCATGGCCATTTTTATTCCTCTTATACATGCCTCGTACTCCGCCTCATTATTAGATGCTCGAAAATTTAAGCCTACAGCATACTCCGTCTTATCCCCCTCTGGGCTAATCAACACTATTCCTGCCCCGATAAAGGTTATAACTGAATGAGTAACCCGAACGCCTCATTCGTGATTTTTTTTTTTTTTTGTTAAAAAAATCCTAAATCCCTCTAAATAAGAAACTATTAGGATTACCACTTCTAATAGAAATTTGTCGCCCAAAAGTTCTCATAAGAAGAGGACCATCAAAATTTATACTATATTCTTTAAATATATAAAATAAAAACCTTTTCTCATTTTGAATAATATTTGCAATGGAAAGATATTCAAACTTTCAAAAGACAATAAAAGCATCATAATAACTGTTAAGATAAAGTCATAAATCACTTTCTCTATAATTAGGATCTAATAATGTAGCAACTAAAAATATATTTGGAATGTAATAAAAATCCTTTAACCATTTTTATTTCATAAAAACAATACATTCTTCCAATAGTTTATTTTTCATGCACTCACTAAAGATGAATGCAACTTTATCACAATATTCAACAACAAGGTGAGAAGTAAGATAATAAATATCAGACTATAAATTAGAAGCATCATTAAAGGTTTTTTCAAATAATTACATGTCCATTAGTTTGTATATAACATAATTCCAATTTCTTATTGGCTAAAAAGCAAACACAACAACTCTCTATACGAATATGTATCTTTCAATAAGTTATATGTAGAGTTCCAACGAGTAGGCACATTGGTTGAATTTTTTTTCTTCAAACCCATTTTCATTACAAAATCCCACCAATTTTCGTTGCAAATATTTATTTATATGAATACACATGACCGACGCTTTAATAGGAGAAAATTAATTTTTCGAAGCATTCAAATCATCTAATATAAAAAAATAATCCACCAATACATGGTATATAAATACTAATAAGTTATTTAATACTCGCCGTATTAGGAGTTGCATTGTTAAATGAAACAAAAAATATTTTTTCAACTAGACCATACTCTTGATAAATCATATGAACTAATTGACAAATATTATGTGCATTATGAGGAGGTTTAAAATCTCCAAATGCAAGCAAATATTTTTGTAAAGTCCATGACTTATCAACCAAATGACATGTAACACCCATGTAAGAGTTTTGTTCCCAATGATCATTCCAAACATTCGAGCAAATTGAAACTTTGTTTGGTAAACTAGAAAATTCATTACATAAGTTTATCTTATATTCACCAACAACCTTTTTAATAACACGAGTAAGGATAGAGCGTGGGACTCTCGTACTCGAGAGATTGATAAAGTTAAAAGGAAGAGATCTATAATAAACAAATTTTGCCAATTCCTTTATGTGAGTAGATTCGAAATTTGTAAATAAAGAAGAGGAGTTCGTACTTACCTGTCCTCCTTGTAGTTGCGTTTGAGTTTTAATGATACCGACTTTGTCGGGATATTTGTTGTTGAGATGGTTGTGCATATTCCCATACCCTCCTCCTTCTTGGAATTGGTAAGATGATGTACAATAGTTGCAAGTGACGCGGTACCTCTTTTTTTTTTTTTCCATCTTCCGGAGGCGGCTCGTTTACAGGTGCTAGGATCTCAATTTTTTAAAATGTCGAATTTTAACTCCATTGTTGCCCGAGAACGAGGTTCTCGGGAAAGATGGCTTGGAGGAAAATCATCGTGCTCCACCTCCTCTTGATCGGGCATAGACATTTCTTCACCGGAAAAGGTGGCGGCGGCTCGATAAGTTCGATCAATGTCGGTATCCCTCCAATTTTTGTCAATGTCGATGGGGTTGGGATTGTAGACACCGACTGAAGGAGTGTTGCCTTGTGATAAGACGAAGGGGTGGACATTGACATCGTCATCGAGTGTTATACTCATCCCCTTATCGGCTCAACGAGAACGAGAAGAACCTCCACGGCTTGCCCTTTTTTTTATATAGATTAATACAAAAAAATAAGAAAGAGTAGTGGGCTAAATTAGGATTATAAATTTAGAATTGTAACTAGAAAGTAAGAAATATATTTGGAATTATAACCCTAAAACTAAAACTTAAGTTTAAGAAGTATTGATAATTAAAGAAACTTATTAAATCACTGAATTTGCAAAGAAGGGCAATGTATAATAAAGAGATTATATAAGATGATAGATTGGTGTGAGAGAAATGAGTTGAGAAAGATGAGTATTTATAGGAGTGAAAAAAAAATGTGGCGGGAGAACCGCCGGTTTGATCACAAACCGGCCGATTTTACCGCCGGTTTGATCAACAGTCATTTCATCTGGATCGTTGACCATCAACGGTCACTTGACCTTGATCGTTTATTTCAAATCCGATGTTGACCGCGCCTAACGGATCTTTTAGACCGGGTTGAACCGGCGAATGTTTTATTTTCTTAAATTCTCAAACTTGCGGGTTTAAACCGCCGGTTTTCGGTTGAAAAAAAAAAACAGGAACTGGAATTGGACCGGCCCTAAACGGGCGGTTTTGGTTCTGCGTGCCAAACCGTGGCTCAACAGTTTCTCCAACCGTTGACCACCGGCTTGAACTGGCGATTTGTCCGCTTTGCCCGAATCGGTGGGCATATCTACATATATACAATAACTTATTTAAATAATTTAATATATTTAAATTTAATTATTTTTTAGATGAAAATAAAATAAAAAATGACCGTTGTGCAACGTCGGGTAACAAAAAGTTGTTGGAAAATCTGTCGTGGCAGTAGTGTATTCGTAATATTGATCGACACTTATTTATTCATGCATGATTTATTTATATGTAAATACAAAGTTAAAATTAATCAAAGCAGACAATACCTTTTTTCCGCGGACTATTGATTAAAGCGGACAATACGTTTTTTATGTGGACTTATACCAATACAAGCGCCTCATGTCAAATGAATTTTATGAGCACGCAATGACTTATGACTTATATATAAAGAGGTATGTCAAACCGAATGACTCTAATTGTTGACCACTACCTGCGTAATACAAGATTGTCAAATTGTCATCTCATATCACGAGACTAGTAATACTAGGGGTGTTAATTCAGTTATTAACCGGTGGTTAATTAATTAACGGTTAAATTAATCGGTCGACGCTTAATTTTACCCTAACTGGCCGTGAACCGGTTAAGGTTACGGTTAGGTGCGGTTAACCGAACCGGTGGTTCACCACCGGTTATATATATTTTTTTAAATTTAAATAAAATTTAAAAAATTAGCCGTTAAACCGGTGGTTAACCAGTTAACCATCGGTTAAACTCGTCAATTAACTGGTTTAACCGTTGGTTAAATCGCCGGAATTTATTTATTTATTTTTTTAATTTCGGTTAACCGGCGGTTATAACCGCCGGTTACGGTTAGAGGCTAACCTTAACCGTAACCTAACAGTCGGTGGCCGGTTGACGGTTACGATTTTAACCGAAACCGACGGCCAACGGTTAACCGTAACCAGTCAACCGGTTATTAACCGCCGCCGATTAGACGGTTAGCCTTAACCTAACTAATACCTCTAAGTAATACTGTAGTGACTCAAAACAAATCATACTTTTGTCAAACCATACCTGTTACCACATCGAATACATTCAGGATATGAAAAAAAAAGTTTGTCATAGGACAGAGAGTGTACATACAAAAGCAATTTCAGAATTAAAGTTTGCTACGTCCTATATGTTACCCTTTTAACTCGTTCCATGAATTTAATACCAACTTATATAAATGCTACGTACCCGTCAAGTAAGATAGGATGTCATGCCATTCTTTACATTAATATCAATCGCTCAAAAAGTATTGCAAATATTTGACGATACATAATCACGTGTATGCAAAAATATCATTGTATTAACTTTCAAGCATAAACCAAACATATATTTAAATTTATTTTATAAATTAACTTTTATACATATGTCAATCACTAATGTACTAAAAATCCCGTTTGTAGCAATATCTTGCGGTGGATTGGGATTTTAATTCTCTCCTGAAAATAAATATATTTTTTAAACAATACCAAAAACATTAGCTACGAAACCAAACACAGCCTTAAATAACCATTTCAATTTCACTCGCTTGTTCCACTCTCTCCAACAAATTCAACGGTATCTTTTGCCCCGTGTTCAGCGCACACACACAGTCTCTCTCTCTCTCTAACTTTCTCTCTCTACTCCAGTAATGGCGCCTTCCTCTCTAGCCATAGCCACGCTCTTTGCGGCCACCGTGTTTTCCCTAATCCCACCGTCACACTCACAGTCCACCGCGTGCACCTCACAGACCTTCGCCAACAGAAACCTCTACACCCTCTGCAACAACCTCCCAGTCCTCGATTCCTACCTCCACTGGGCCTACGATCCGGCCCGCTCCAGCCTCTCCATCGCGTTCATCGCGCGGGCCGAGGCCAGGGGATGGGTTTCGTGGGCCATCAACCCGACGGCCACCGGCATGGTGGGCTCGCAGGCCCTCGTCGCGTTTAGGGATCCCAGGGGTGAAATGACGGTTAAGACCTACAACATCACGGCGTACGGACCGCTGACGGAGTCTAGGGTTTGGTTCAATGTGACGAACTCGTCGGCGGAGTATTCCGACGGGTTTATGAGGCTGTTCGCCACCGTTGTTCTGCCGGTGGCGGGGACGGCGGTGAACCACGTCTGGCAGGTGGGACCCTCCGTCACGGACGGGATGCCGGATAAGCATGAGTTTCAGCCTCAGAATTTGAATGCTAAAGGTCGCCTTGATTTGTTGAGCGGACAGAGCACCGGTGGTTCCAGCGGCAGCTCTAGAACCAGGAAGAGAAATGTGAGTTTTCTTTTCTTTTCTTTCTTTCTTTTTTTTTTTTTTCCTTTTTAAATTTAATTACATTATTATTTGCTATTGAGTGGATTTCGAGATTGAATATTGCGTAGGTAACATAATACTCTGGTTTTTGCTATTGTGTGGATTTTGAGATTGAATATTGTATAGGTTACAGTTTTAGCCATTTTTTATTTTATTTTAATTACGTAATATTCGGGTTCTTTGCCTATTGAGAGGATTTTGAGATTTGAATATTGCGCAGGTAACACAAATACTATGTTTTTTTTTTTTTTGGCAATTGAGTGGATTTTGAGATTGAATATCACATAGGTTAGAATTTTAGCCTCTTTTATTTTTTTAACAGTATAACATAAAAAAAAAAAAAAAAGGTTTTATATTCGTAAACAAATGGTTCCTATCCAGTGACGATAAACACTTTCATGATTTCTTCTTGCATTAATTGAGAAAATAATAATTTGAGCTTTAAAAAAACCCATAGTATAATCGTGAATAGGAATTTGAGTTTTTTTTTTTTTGTTTTTTTTTTTTGAGCATGACAAGAAAAAAAGGAAACCATGATATAGATTTATATATGTAGTGTTTGCAAACTCTGTAGAAAAAAGTGATTCTCAGCTTATTGTGTTTGGATAGCATGTTTATTACTTTATCCTAATGGGATTTTCTTGAAGTTCTAGCTAAGTCGGGAATTAACAAGTTTAAGATGTTGAAAAGATCGCTAACTGCTTGATTCGGTTCAGATTCATGGAGTACTTAATGCTGTTAGCTGGGGGATTATGTTTCCAATCGGTATCATCATCGCGAGATATTTGAGGGTTTTCCCATCTGCGGACCCCGCATGGTTTTATCTACATGTTTTCTGCCAGGTGTCCGCCTATGCCATCGGAGTTGCTGGTTGGGGAACTGGTCTTAAACTTGGAAGTGAATCGAGCGGTGTTACTTATTCTGTCCATCGTAATATCGGGATCACACTCTTTGCTCTTGCAACCCTGCAGGTAACTCAATTTAAAAAATCTTATAAGTTTTTTTTTAATGAGATGTTTTAAATGATGTTAAGATTTTATATTAAAAACTTGTTCAAGTGTTTAGCTAAAATAAGACTAACAGAGCAACAGGTAAATTTGGATTAATTTTAATGAATATGTGTACTTTGTCAAAAACAGCTTATACGTTCACAAGCTGATTCTGGGAAAAAAAATACCAAACAAATTTTTAGGCGGATTAAAAAAAAATCAAATCAAGAATTTTTATATTTAAAAAAAACAAAACAAAAAAAAGGCATGACCGGTATAAATTAATTTATGGCTCTTTTGATTTCTGGATATTGTGATCGATCTATTCATTGTAATCTAAACGAACTGTAACTGTATCGTCCCATGTGACACCGAGGTTTTGCTAATATGTGGTTGTTCTGTGTTTGGCTTTTTTAATGTAGATATTCGCATTGCTATTGAGACCCAATAAGGACCACAAGATTCGGTTTTATTGGAACATTTACCATCACGGAGTTGGATATGTGATTCTAATCCTTGGCATCATCAATGTATTCAAAGGTTTGGACATATTACAGCCCGAAAACAAGTGGGAAAATGCGTATATCGTCGTTATTGCTATTTTGGGAGGTATTGCTGTATTATTGGAAGCTATCACTTGGGTTGTTGTTCTAAGGAGGAAAAAACCCGATCAGTCGACGAAACCCTATGATGGATTTAACAACGGACGGCTCTGATCGATTTGGGTTTTTATGTGGGTCGTTACATTATAATATTGTATTATCTGTATCTCTTGAACCTCTTGGATGAAACTGGACCGGCTTTGTGTTTGATTGCCACAGTTTGTAAAATAGCTTTTTTTAGGCATACGTCGTATAGATATGGACTGGGGGTTCTTTTTTAATTTTTTTCGACTTTTGTAGTTTGTTACTTTGTAGTCACAGATTGGTTTTATATAAGTTGATGGTGTTAAAAATTGATCCGCAGCATCTGTAAAATTTGATCTCTCACACTCTGCAAGATTTCTGCTTTTTATTTATTGTAGCAAAACTGAAACTAATTGGAAAAAATTGTGGTTGTTTCTCCAAATAGAAACTAAAAGTTGGTAAGTCTTGAGAGGGTTAGGTGATAAGTTGCAAAGTGAATAAAAACTTTTATTTTTCGAGTCAAAAGCTGATAATCACTTTTTTAAAGTTTTTTGCACACACTCCCTAAACCACAGTTATTGGTACTTCTTATTGTATTCATTTTGAACTTAATTATTATGTTTTTTTTTGGCTAAACCATTTCAAACTCCATTTGAGTAGTTCCCATATATGTATAGTCTTCTAATTCCTTTTTTTTTTTTTTTTTTTTTTTTTTGAGACATCAGAAAGTATAATTCTAAGTGGCATACAAAGAATGAAATGAGATTTATTCTCACCCTTAAGAGTGTAGAATCTAAAACTTTGGTCCCCCATTATCATTATTAAATATTGTTTGGCTCACACCACTTATTTCACTTTCATCATGCTCTTAGCTTTTGTTCCCATTTCAATAGGTAATCTTTATTGAAATTATTATTAAGTGCTTTCGTAAAAGCATACTAGTTGTTAGATTGTCTTCTCAAGAAAAGGAACACGCGTATCCCTCTCATGGACTAAAAAAAAGCTGGAGCTAATACTTTCTTATTTAATCTCTCCATCATTTGGCCTTCTTTCTTTTGTTTCATTTCAAACGTTTTATGATTTTTGAAAAGAAAATTAAGGAGTTTTAGACGTGAGTATCTGGGTTATTGTGTTAAATGGATTTACACAAGTGATGATTGAAACATGAGACTTTTTATGAATATTTTTGATTGTGAGATGAAATGTGAGAGATTTGACGATATAGAGACAGGGTACAGTAACACAATTTGGATTTGAATAATTTCTTATTCTATAAAATTTGTATTTTCCGAGCAGTCGAGCATCATATGAGACGATTTTGAAAGTTATTCTTTGAATTCGAATGATACAAACAAAATTTATCTTTATAAGACGCCATTATATAATAAAATACAAGATATATTTATTCAAACCTTAGTCATTCTCCAAATTTCAGCTCATCCACAGACAGAATTGTATGCCTCGAATTTACATTAAAATAATAAACCACATGCGTATTGTAAAGACTGTGAATAAAAAGCAGGGAAAAATAATTTACAGTAAAATAATAAAATATGTATATTTTGGAAAGTGTAAATATTAAACAGCGAAAAATTAAAAACCACGACGTATTAAAATTTCGACTACAGCATTATGAAAATATTTACTAATTAAAACTTATGTTTTAATTTGAAAGAGTCAAAATCTACTAAGTAAATATATACTAAAAACTCCTAACGAGTAAATACGATAGAAATCAGTATTATTCTTCCAAAACTAAGGAGTAAATATAATAGAAATCAGTATTATTCTTCCAAACACTAAGATTTGCAATCACAATCTTAACAAAAACTAAAAAAAAAATGAGAAAAAACAATTAAGACTGCATTATGTTATCGAAGATACCAAATGCTTTCGCAATCACATAATTTATTTCCAAACGTAGTATGTCTCCTTAAATATCACAAATACTTTGGGATGTATTGAACTGCTTTCTTTCAATTTTTCTAATGGATGGAGTAAATTAAGAATTTATTGATTACTGTGTAAAAATTCAGATTAATTTCGAATAAGTGATTTTTCAAATATATTTTTAAATATATAATAATTGAAAATGTTATTGGCCAATTTATTTTTAATATTTTATTTAAATATATATTATAATATTAATACATTGTAGATGGTGAATCTATTAGATATAAATAATTTTAAAATGTTAATATTTTAAATAAATCTTAATTGTAATATTTGTCTAACATATTAATGCAAGATGTGATTGATAATTTTTAAACGCTTTTACGTGAAAGTGAGAATTTTGAATAAAATGGTTTTTAATGAAAAATTATTATAAAAATATGATTCTAATTTTTGCAACAGAAAAATAAGAAAAAGTGATTTGAAAATGCACTCGCAAGTAACCTTTGAATCTGATGCTCTTTTCACAGGTGTAATTCAAAGCGTCCAACGTAAATTGTTGCCATCGCACTCAAATTGTACGAGTTAAACTTTTCCATTAGAAAAAGAGAGACAGAAAATAAAGGAAAAGAGATTATTGACATAATCAGCATGTGAATCGAATAAACTAGACGTCGACGTGATATCTGGGGGAACAAAACAAATAAATAAACCAGAAAATCCTGAAAATTAATGCCCGCTAATCTTGGACTAAGTAGGATTAATTAATGTCCACATGTTAATAGAATAGTGGGCATGAAAATTGGCATAATTTGCATGTAATGATGATGCACCCGTGACGGAATGGCAAACGGGCCTAAATTATCACTTTTTAAAGATATTTTATTTATAATTTATGGCTTTGGCATCATTACTCCATCACCCAAACATCATCTTTTTTCGGTGTGTCCTAAAGTTTTCACTGTTCATTTCATGGGACCATGGAGACTTGACTCTTTGCACGCCACTAAATCATAGGAATAAACACACAAGTTATTTCTGATTAGTCAGAGTCACTATAGTTTTTGTAGTGGTAATTAAATTCTAAAGTACTATAGTGACTCTGACTAATCATACTACTGTACTTAATATTAAAAGTCCACAATTTATGGTCGTGTTCTTGCTTAGGTTTTTCTGACTTGAGCCATATAGGTCTGGCTTACCTAATAAATAAATGGAACTGAGTTCAAACTTAATTTGTTTATCTTAAATAATTTTGGCGAGCTCGATGATAATTAATTACATTATTTCCGCCTTGATTCCGCAATTGTCAGCCGGCTTAATTTAATTCGAATAAAGTATGGATTTGTCAAAGATGGAAAATTAGTCAAATTAATGAAATTACATAGTGCTATAAAATTCCGAGTCTTTGAAGCTCACATGGACATAATGTTGTAGCAGTTCACTCGCTAAAACTGTGATATATTTCAACGCAAAAATTGTAAATTCGGAGTTTTATGGTTAATAAAAATAAGTATCAGTATATGATGTTGTTTTTAATGTTACAATCATCGAAATTAACATTAACCAGAGTTTAACAAAAAATAAGTAGCGAAAATATAAAAGATAAATACAACAATTTAAATTCAGTTCACTAGTAAAAGTACTTGAGAACTTGGGTGTACAAACCCGAAAACTATATTACTTCTCTTGTTCAATATCATACATAAAGATATAAAGTAATATATGAAAAACTAAAGTATCAAACACTATGATACTAAAAATACTTGTCGCCTTGAGGGATCTTCTCCGTTGGTCACGCAACTTCGAAAACCTTCTTGATCTCGGACAATGGCTTCAAGTATGTAACTTGCTTGTATTCTTCCTTGATGATTGCATCGTGTTCTCACCGCTTTCTTCTCTTGCAAAAGACGTATCAAGAGCATGTCCCAAGTCGTGTCTTAAATAGACAAATCTAAAATTTTAAACTTGGTAAACAAGTAAAACAAGTTTTAAACATAATTTAGGAAATTAAATAAAGTTCTAGATATAAACTATGAAATAAAATATAGAGTCCTAATTTATTTTGTGCCCAAGAAAGACAAACAACTAAAAAATGAAAAATTATCAAAAATAAAATTCTAAACAATCTCCCCCTTTTGCCTTTTTGGACAAAACATCTACGACGCAATAATTTCAAAAACTCAAACTTAAACTCCCCCTAAGCCATAAACAAATGAACATTGTTTAATAAAACCAACATCAAAACAAACATTGTTTTTCAACCACTAATCAAAACATAAAATAAGGCATATGAACTCATTGACTGCGAGCCATCTTCGACCGACGAGGAGACGTCGATATTCTTTCACCCTGAGCCTTCCTCTTCCGCAGCAGCTTCTTCATTTTTTTCAACTTCTTATTTCTGGACCGGATCCTCTTTCTCCTCTTATCCTCGACAAAGCTGGCAAACACCTCGGCAGCTTCGCCATCAACATCATCTTCATCTTCACCACCATCAGCGTCGTCATCTCCAGCATCTTCTCTCCCTTTTTGTTCAGAATGCAAAAGGGCCTCCAACAAAGAACCCCGATACGCTTGCAGCTGGGCAATATGAGTACCGAGCAAAGCCAACTGTGCCCGAACAACTATATGGGAAACTGCACAATGTTGGGACCGGTGTTATGAACCCAGAACCGTCACCAGAATTCTCGGCAGTTCTAAGAGGCGCATTCCAAGGAAGATCAAGGACGCGAGCTCCAATCAAGGTCTGACCAGCAAAGAGAACCAATTGGCCTCCCTAGTGAGCACGTCGTCATTGGCAGGACGGGAACCTTAATTCTCCAACAGGCTGTAGATAAGAGACGAAAAACAGAGAGAGGACGCAGCCTTGGTCGTTGCAAACCTCGTGATGGCCTCAAAGACATGCTGACCAAAGTTGAATTTGATGTCGCGAGCAAGCTTGTATAAAAAGACCGTCTGAGGATGAGTGACCACCATCGCATTCTTGGTAGGGACCCAGTTGAAAACTCCCACCTTATGCGGAATTGAATAGAGAGAGGAAAGACGCGTGCAGGTTGCTCACGCCATTTCTTCGTCATTCCACCAGACAGAAAATTGATGACCTCATCCATGTGATCCACAATTGAGTCTCCATGATATGACTCAACATCTCATTGATCAAATCAGGGGTAAAAGAAAAAACCTTCCCACGCACAAACACTTTCCCATAATTCACAGATAAGGTATCAACAACAGACGACAACATATTTGCGTAGAACTCAAGGACGACATCACGCACAAACGGCATAGAAGTAGTAACGGTCGAATACATACCTCGATGTTTGAAGAAGGCAATCAAGTTTTACTTCTCAAAGACCTCAACTGGGACTCGGCGTTCAGCAATCAGTCCTCGAGTTTGATATCCATACAAATAGCTCTTCTACTTCCAAAGTTAGAAACTTTGGAGACACAAGAACCATGTCCTCGATTTCAACTCCATGAAGTCCATCTTAATCAAGATCATCGGACAACTAGTCAGATGAGAGCGATGCACGTTCAGGAGCTGCAAAACCAGCAAGACTAGAGCCAGAAGAAGAATCAGGGTCAGATGCAGGGGATGTTGGTTTCGGTGACACATCACCAGAACCAACATCGGTGTACGGAGCAGCCTCGGATGGAGTTTGGACCAGAGACACAACTTTCGAGCTTTCATTAGCTTTCCTGACAGCTTTGTTCTTTTTCTTGTCCCTTCTTATGGCAGACAAGTAACTACCAAAGGGAAACGCATCATCAGAGTCGGGTGAGTAGTCGAAAAGCTCAGGTTCAGGCGCAGGTTAGGCCAAATGAACCGGAGTGAGAGGAGGAGCAACAGTCATCGGAATGGAGGAACTAGTAACCTCTCTAGTGAGAAAATCAAGAATCTCATATGGGGGGCTTGAATACTCAGTTTCAGTAGAGTCGGACGACACCTTAATTGACGTCAGGGGATTTTTCTTGTCCTCAATTTCAAAGCCATGAACTTCGTCTTCATCAGAATCAGAAATCAACGGGTCAGATGAGGACGATGCACGTTCAGGAATAGCAAAATCAGCATATCTAGAATTAGAAGAAGAGGCAAGGTCAGTAGCAGGAGATGTTGGTTTCGGTGATACATCACCAGAACCAACATTGGTGTGCGGAGCAGCCTCAGATGGAGTTTGGATAGGAGACAAGACTTTCGAGCTTTTAGCAGCTTTCTTAGCAGCTTTGTTCTTTTTCTTTTCCCTTCTGATGGAAGACAAGTAACTACCAAGGGGAAACGCGTCTTCAGAGTCAGGCGAGTAATCTAATAACTCAGGTTCAGGCGCTGGTTGAGCCAAATGAGCCGGAGTGAGAGGAGGAGCAGCAGTCATCAGACTAGAGGAACGAGTAACCTCTCCATTGAAAAAATCAAGAATCTCATATGGGGGGCTTGAATACTCAGTTTCAGTAGAGCCGGGCGATACCTTAATTGACACCGGGGGATTATTCTTCTCAGCCATCTTGACTGTCTGCTTCAGGCGAGGAGTCACCGACTTGGACAGCCTTGGAGTAGATGAGGGCGCCGGTGCGGCAACAGGTGCAGGGGGCACAAATTCCTCGTCATCCGAGTCCATCATGACCATGACGTCCTTGGCAAAGTTCATGTGCTCAAGAGGCACATTGCACCGTGGACCTGCTTGGCTTTTTGGAACAGCCACCGAAACTACACCCAGAGGAATATTGCGCAACCTCCATGATCTTTTAGGGTCGGGTTCCCAACTCGACCAAAAGTGGCAGCGATGAATGGCAAGTTAGGAGGATCTTCAACATCGATTTCATTACCCTGCTATCCTAGAGAAAACTGGACTTCTGGAATAGCGTCGGAGGGCGCCGGAGCAGGAACAATATCTTTAGAATCGAGTGGCGGAGTACATACATGAGATGTTGCAATCAGTGATGGGTTGGGAGGCAAAGTACCACCAATTTCTTCGCGGATGTCCAGGCCACCGAATCTAGGTAGATTCAACAGAATTTGTTCTCCGGGATGGACAACAACCGCCGGTAGGTCAGGAATATTGGACGAAGAAGAAGGATTTGACATCCTGTAAAAGTTCTGAAGAAAACACAAAGACAACAACCAATATGAGAGAGACGGAGAAGGACTTGAGAGTTAGAGAGTTTAATTTTCAGAAGTATTATGGAGAAGTGGAACAATCATTAAGAAACCTGGATTTTTATACAGACCAAAAAATGACCGTTGCAGGAGAGAGAAAAGTAAAAATAAAAAGAACCCCTATTTTACCTCTCAGCCCATTTTATACAAAAAAATATTTTCTTTCCTTCTAAAAACAAACACCCACTCCCCCTTAATCTAGGACACATAATCCCAACCCACTTAATCACTATCTCATTAATTTGGAAATAAAAATCACACGTCTCTACTACAAAATCAACCAAAAATAGAGCTGGATTATTTAAACCATCACCATAGTGGAATTAATCTTTTGCAAAGTGGTATTTCACTCACCAAATTAATCCCTTTATTACCTTTCCGACCATCCGATTACAACGCCACTGAAACACTTGGTTAGCAAGATTCAAAACAAGATTAAGAGAATCCAGGAAAGACATAAGCACAAGTAACAGAACACACAACAAAAAGGCATCAAAGTATTGACGCCTAAAAATCATGACCTAAAAAGGTTTAAAATACACTTTATGGTTTTAGGTACTTGATCAGTGTTGCTTTTCATGACTGATGACATTGTAACCAACATTATTTTTGGTGAAGTTAATGAAAACAGACCCCTTAACCTAAGTTAATGACTACGTCAAAATCACTCAATGAGGTGAAATTTAAAGATTGGATCCTTTTAATTCTGATTTTCTTCATCTTTTAATAGATTTGAAGAGAAATAGTTTATCTTCAGCAATTGTTGTTAACACCTCTTGTTTTTGGACCTGGGAGAAAATCAGTTTCTGCGGGAAAGTTCCACAATCACCTAATTGAAGAGGTTAGTCTTTTTGCCCCCAGTTTTATTACAACACATGACCTTTTTGTACTTTTAACCAGACCAAATGCATTCAGATTATGTATAAAAAAGAAAATAAAATTGCATGCATAAATATACAAATGTTATGACTGATGACAGTTTTGGTGTCATAACATCAAAACTAACACGGACTTAGACAATGCACATTTTGAGATTTCTTCTCAAATGAGAAAAGGTCTCTAAATCTAATGCCTATGTGAAGATGTCAGCAAGCTAATTGTCTATTCCTATATACTCGAGACTAACTACCTTCCTCTCAACAAAGTCACGAATAAAGTGGTACCTTATGTCAATGTGTTTGATTCGTGAGTGTTGGACTGGATTTTTCGAGATATCAATGGCACTGTAACTATCACAGAGCACAGTCAATATTCTACTATGTAGACCATAGTCCTCTATCATTTGGTTCATCCACAACAACTGTATATAAGCACTTTCAACTGCAATATACTCGGTTTCAGTTTTAGAAAGAGAAATGTAATTTTTTTTTTGCTATACCATGAGATAAGATTATTACCCAAGAAAAAACAACCCCCTGTAGTACTCTTTCTATCCACAACATCTCCAGCCCAGTCCGAGTCAGTATAACCCACGAGTTCAGTACCAGATTCTTTAGAATACCAAACACCCAATTCAGTTGTACCAGCTATGTATCTAATGATTCGTTTAACAGCTTTTAGGTGTGACTCTTTAGGGTTTGACTGATATCTAGCACATAGACACACACTATACACACTATACATGATACCAGGCCTACTCGCTGTTAAGTACAAAAGACTTCCTATCATGCTCCTATATATGGTGTTATCAACATTATTACCTGTTAGAATAATGTGACCAACAAGCCAACTTGTGGCTGTGGTCTGACCATTCTCTTGTAATACAATCGGTTTTTTATTCGTAATAATATATTTTATATATATTGGCAATCCATATCTTTTATCTCATGCTAGTTGCATAGGTATGGTCCTGATGAAGTTACTTTATTACGGTGGATTGGTCTAGCAGAACCGTGAGATAATCCAGCACGTAATGTAACTCGTC
>BMAC01000191.1:901517-933878 GCA_014905375.1 Phtheirospermum japonicum
AATATATTATTATAATTATATATATAATATATATATATATATATAATATATAACATTTATTTTTTTTCTATATATTATTATTTAATGTGTGTGTATATATATATATATATATATATATATATATATATCATATATTCATATAATATATTTATAATTTAAATATAATATAATATATAATATTTATAATATATATGTATAATATAATTATATGTATTATATATATGAAGACATATTATAATTATATTATTTATTATATAATTATAAGTATGTATATATATTACAATGTCAAATACTTACAAGAAATCGAGTTAGCTTAGTAGGTCATGGGTAGGTTTGGAGCGACAGAAAATGCATGTTCGAATCCCCCCAAATGGGGGGATTTATTTGTATTTATGGGTGTTGGGCTTGCGGGCGGGCTTGGGCCTGGGGGTGGGTTGGGGCACAAAGAATACAATTTTTTTTTAATTTAATTAACGACGGACTACAATCTTTCGGTAATTACCGACGGAATTGGTGCCCGTCGGTATTTTACCGACGGAATAAAATATCCGTTGGTAATTTATTTTACCGATAAGGGTTTTACTGACGGACGATTTCCGGTAATGTTGTTACCGACGAAAAGTATTTTTGGATTTCTTTGGAATTATAATAGAAGAATCTTGACGAAGCTCTCACTTTGTTGGGATTTGTCGTTATCGATCCTTATCTCTAACTCGCTTGGATGTGTACTTCTCTCCTCTTTGTGCTTCTATCTCTCTTGTATATATTATGATCATCCCCTTCTAGACGTTTATGAGGCTTCTTTCGCTATTCAAATCTAAAATGTGTATTTTTATTTAGTCACGATCTTAGGTTGTGCGTTCATGTTGTTGTGATTTTGTTTGACACGTACGAGCCACGAGCGACCGAAATGGTTGTGAAATGCATCCCTATTGTGTTTACTAACGTCGTTGCTTCAAAAGTTCTCAAAACTCATCATTTTGAAATGCAAGATAAACACAAAACAAGTAAAGCATAATATTTCTTATAAATGATATGCGCAGATTTAGCCTCTTAAATATTATAAATATATCCTAAAATATGTGTAAAGTTGCATACGATCACACGTGTACTTATTTTGAGAAAATAATGGACGGGTCGAAAGTCTTGGGAAAAAAAAGAAAGAACGAAGATATATGAATAAAATTAAATGGTGTTAAAAAATAAAAAATAAAAAAGAAGACTCGGGATGTACAATTAATTTATTTAAAGACATGTTTATTTTACTATTCATAATTTTGAATTCGTGTTTTGATCTCAATTCAAGTTTGTTAAAGGGTTCAAGATTTTAATCCTCAGAGCAACGTTTGACATTATTTGACATATATTTTAAAACTTATCACGATTAACTATCTTTATTTATATTCACTTTCAATTAATATATTTATAATAATATAATAATACACAATTGTCATTTTTTAACATGATTTTACATTCACGGAAAAAAAACATAAGATTCTAAACCTTACAATAATTAAGGATTCTTACTATTTATAACACTCAATACCCAAAAATTGCAATACTCCTTTTGTCCCGTTCTACCACCTATCGCAATTTGAATTTTTTTTTTTTATCTCATTATATTTGTCGCATTTACATTTTCAAAAAATAATCATTGTTACTTTTTACTTTCTCACAAAAGGTATAGGTTATTTACTAGTTTTACTCATTCCTTTATTAAATACACTTTTAATTATTTTAAACAAAAGGATAGTATGATCATTTGATACATATAATTATAATACCAATCATATTTTTTAATCTCCGTAAAATGGTGAACTGCGACAAATTGAATGAGACAAATGAGGTATTATGATTCAAAATCTCAACTAATCATAATTCCAACATCCTCTATGAATATGAGAAATTTAGTAAGTCGTAAATGAATAAGGTTAAAATTGAGAATGAGTAAAAGGAGTATTTTGAAAATCTAAAACAACGATTATTTTGCACCATTGTTTTGTTGTTAAAACAACAAACATTGTGAGCCGAAAGGAGTAACTTTCATTTATAAATGAAGTAATATGGATAAATGAAATCAACCTTGTAATTTTTTGGTAGAAGCCTGTGAAATTAGACGATTAACCCGTATAATCTCTCATTTTGATATAGTCAAGCCAACTGACTCAAAAACTTAAAATAAGATTGTTGACTGTGTGAAAGTGTGCTATATATGACGCGGTAAAACCGATTCAATCTTTTCTTACATTGTTTATCAGACAAAATATATTCATTGTGTCGAAAATGATTCATTGAACCCGGACTGACGCCTATTTTCTCGGACAACGTTTAGCTGAAATTAATGTATTCTTTTCAACATGCATATTCAAATTCAAACGAATAAGTAAGAATATAGAGTGAAACCACATCAATACATAATACACTCTGCATCGATGATGGGATATTGGGATGTGAGTGACTTATAGTCGTATTTATTATTATTATTGTTATTTTCAACAAAAGAATGAAATTGAAATATCAATTTTGCGAGCTAGTGGCAATAAGTTCCAATTTCTGTCCAGCACCAAAAATAGACACCACGTGATTCCTTTTCCAAACAAAAGATATGATAATGAAAACTCTAGTATTATATTAAAATCAAGAAACACAACAAAATTATACTTTTTTCTTTTTTTGAAGAGACAAAAAATACTTTTTCTTCTCCAACAAAACTACAAAATAAGTTACTTCCTTGAAAACGAGAAGAGAAAAAAAAAAGGAAACACTAAACTAAATTATTGGAATCAGAACTAATTTTCCTCCTATTTCCTTTATTGATTTCATGGCCGTGTGAAAATTTAAATGAGAATTAAAACCCAAAATACGAAGCCCAAAGTAGCACCAGCAAAACGGCGCCGTACAACCCACAAACCCTCCTCGCGCCCCCGCTGGTGCTATTCCCGCCCCGCCTTCCCGCGGTGGGTCCCGGAGCCGCCGCCACCTCAGGCGGAGAACCCGCCGGGGTCTCCGCCGCGGCGCCCGCCAGCGTCAAATTGCCTTTGGAGGCCAGATTGGCGGATTTGGTTTCGTGCATCCCCGGTGCCCCATTCGGGGTAAGCGGGCCCACCTGCCAGACCTGCGACAAGACCGGCGCCGTACCGGGCAGCTCCAGGCGGGCGAATATGGTGGTGCTGCCGTTGACGTGCTCCGCCGACATGTTGAGAATATTGTAGGAGATATTGGACTCGGTAATGGCGTAGGCCGTGTAGGAGATGCTGTAGGTCTTGACGACGTAGGAGGACCCGTTTCTGGCAGCGATGAGTGCTTGGGCCCCCAACATGCCCGATTGATTCGGGTTCAGGGCCCAAGCGGCCCACCAGTTGGGATTCGCCTTGGCGACGGTGAAGGCGATGGAGAGCGTGGGCCTGGGCGTCGCCGTCGGGTCGTGGGTCCAGTGGAGAAAGGCATTCAGCGTCGGAAGGTCCATGCAGTGCGCGAAGGTGGTGTTTGGACCAGAAAATGTCTGTGATGTACAGGTGAGTGAGAGGGCCGGTGAGATTAGCAGAGCCACGGCGGCGGCGAGGAAGAGGAGGAGGAAAGAGGCCATGGCTGGTTTGGGTTGGGTTGGGTTGGGTTGGGGTAGTCAGTCTGTAGTGGAGTAGGAAATGCGTTAATTGTGGAGGGATTATTTATATATAGAGCCGAGTGCTAAATATATTTTATTTTATTGATTTTTTATTTATTTATTTTTTTAAAGCAGGGTTATGTAGAGCGGACAGCCGGACAAGAAATAAGGTATATTCGACTTCACAATTTTGTGGTGTGTGTATTTGGGAAAAAAAAAAATACTATTTTGCACCGTCATATGGACAAAATTCAGAAAGTCACTATGATAATGACTGAGCTGGAAATTTTCAATATCATAGAATTGTATTTCAGTTATTATTTTTTTTATCGATTGAAATTGGGTATATGAGTATTAATGGGGTAGCCATAACGTACATGTGACCAATATTGAAATATTTTTTCTTAAAATTAAATAAGTTTATTATTTTATTTTTTTTTAATTTGTTTGGATAAAACGAGTATGACTTAGAGAATTTTTTATATATGTTTTAATATTATTTGGATAGAAATGAGGTTGAGCTTATACTATTTGGGGGGAAAAAAACTCATATAATTTTACTAATTTTCTATTTTTTCATTCTTTTATTCCTATTTACATTGTTTGTACGGACATGAGGTATTGGGGTATTGATTTAGTAAGTAATTATTGAAATGAAATTTACATATTCTAAGAAAAGGTATGAATCTAAGTGAGTTGAGCTTACCATAAGTGGATATATTAAAAGATGGGGTTAGACTACTATCATCAATAAAAAAGGAATTGTATTACACATATATATGAGCTTAGAGTAGATAGCTCAGCCCAAACTTAGTTGGGCCGTTATTACACGTGTGTGTACATACATGTGCCAAATAATTTTTTTATTAACAGCGCTTATTTAGAGTATTTTTAGCCCAATACTTTGTAGAGGTTTAGAAGGGTTTGGAATTGGACGGGAAGAATAAATGAATTGGGAAAAAAAAAGAAATTTGGGTTCGGGGAAGGGATTAAGCCGATGGATGGGGAAAGAAGGGAGAAAAAAAAAAGAGAGAAAGGGAGAAGGTGGGGCGGCATCTGCCGCCCCTGGCCAATAGGAATGGCGCGTGAAGGCTGTGAGTCCGGCCTCTACAGCTTTGTCTTTTCCCTTTTTTTTTCATTTCTTTTTTGCTCGTTGGTAGCCAACTTCCTTTCTCCTTTTTCCTTTTGATTTGTTGTTTTTGTTTTGTTTTGTTTTGATTTATGAGCTTGTGTTATATATATAATTTAAAAAAAGAATTTTTTATTATTATAAATAATTTTTAACGTCTAAAAAAAATTAAAATTTTATTGATAATTAAAATTTTGATATACTCATAAATATTATTATAATTGAAAAAAAATCAATAAAAGATATATAAATAAAATAAAAATCACATCTTATCTCAAAAAAAAAATATTATTTATCCAAAATCCCCACATCGTCTAAAAAACCTCGTCATGATGCTTATCTTATCCAATAAAAAAATAAATTTTATTTTTTTATCCAAAAAGAAAGTGTTGAAAGAGGTGCAAAAAAAGCGTATGTGATCTTGAGCGTCCCGCAGGTAAAAGTCTATTCTGGAGTCGTTTCATTATTTCACCTGCTTTTTCTCAAATTCACGAAAGAATCGAAGAAATGGAGATGAGGTACGGTTGGTGGAAAGCAATATTTTTTGAGGATGTAGTTTTTTTTATGAAGAACGTGGATTGATCTGTATTGATACCACTATCAATAATAATGGCTCTCCAGCCTATGTACAGTCAACATATCTATCTACAAATAATTATGTGGTTTGTGTTGGTTTCATTTAAATTACTAACTTTTTTTTAAATGAAGGAATACGGTGATCATGCATCACGCAGATATTATTTGTATGACGTGCCACAATTGTGGAAGAAGATGAAAGCAACTTTCAATTGATGCATTCTCAATGTATTATTAGTACTCAAATGTGTGATAAAATGGGATCGGAATAACCTTAGTTTGAGTGTGCAACTATGTACTATGTTTAATTTATAGTGTTTATTGTTTATTATTTAATCAAATTGAATGTGTTTTTTTTTAGCAAATTGAATTTATCAGGGACACTTATTTTGAGGCTTATTTTCAAATAATTATAAATTATTATTATTATAATAGAATCATAGATTTAATCATAAATTTATGATTAAGTAGTTACTAGATTTAATAGATTAAATAATTTAAATAGATTTAATAGAGAAAATATAAATAGTATTGGAATATGAAAAATAAGAATTAAAGTTGTTGGGTTACATGTGGGACCCATAAAAAGAAGGTTTAGGAGTATGAAGGATAAATGAGATAAAAGGGGTTGGGGAGAAAAATAAAAGGGGAAAATAATTTTGGTGATGTGGGGGAGATTTTGGTGATGTAACATATTGAGAATTGAAAAAGTGGAGAGGGATTGAGTAGGAGAATAAAGAAGATCTTACGAGAGTGGTTCCCTCCCATAACGCGCAAAAGCTGCAAAAAATTATCTTTTCATCTTCCTAAAAATCACGAACGCACTCTCTCTCAATAATTCCTCACACACATAAACAACCACACAGCATTCTGCAAATCTGAAACAAAAAAAAAAAATTGTTACCGTACATATTGGCGAATTGATAGGTTTTGCAAAATAATTAAACAAAAATTGGATTATCCCGCGGTTTTTAATCAAAAGTTCAAGGTAAGGACCACCCCACCTCCCTCCAATTCGTCTGTTTGCGACTACGATTTCTAAGGATTGTCTTGCATTTTCTTAGTTCTTAATTTTACTTTTGAAGTTTTTGCTATATAATAATTAATAGCAATCATTTTTTAGTAATATCTGTCATCAGTTTACAACTACAGTTCTATGGATTTTAACTGTGATCTTCTTAGTTATTAAACTGTTTTTGAGGTTTAAATTAGTTATTTAGTGCTATTTATATTTTCTAATATATATAAGCCCTAATAACTATAAATGTGCATCTTCATTTTGCTAAAAAGCTCCATCTCTGTTCTGATACAATGTTCATCTCCATCTGGTAAAGAGTACATGTGCGTTTTAATAAATGTCCATCTCCATCATGCTAACTGTACATGTTTGCCCTAGTGAATGTTCACCACCTCTTGATAAAATGTACATATATGTTCTAATCGACAAATGTTGATTTCAATCATGATAAATGTACATGACTGTTATGATAATTGTACATGTATGTTCTAATGATGTATATCTCAATCTGTCTTCCATAGTGAATGTTCATCTCCTCTTGATAAAATGCACATATCTATTATAATCTATTAATATTGATTCCAATCATGGTAAATGTACATGACTGTTATGATAAATGTACATGTATGTTTTTAAAAATAATGTACATCTCCATCTTGATTTAAAAAAAATGTCCATCTCCATCATGCTAAATGTACATCTTTGCCTTAGTGAACGTGCATCTTCTCTTGATAAAATATACATATATGTTCTAATCTACAAATGTTGATTTTAATCATGATAAATGTATACGACTGCTATGATAAATACACATGTTTGTTCTTAAAAATAATGTACATCTCCATCATGATAAATGTACATGTCTGTTAGTGAGTGTTCATCTCTATTCCGTAAAAAATGTACATGTAGAAAATTAAAAAACTTTGAACTCAAAATTAAAAGTTCATATTATTTCCATTTTGTTTACCTTAATAATTATGAAAGTGAACTATGTCAAAATATGTGTTATGTTTGTGTATTGTTCCCAATCTGTTTCTATACCCCAATAATCGAGAGAGTGAATATTGTCAAAATATGTGTTTCTATATTGTTTTCAGTTTATTTAGAGTTTGTTCTATATCCTAATAATTGATAAAGTAAACTATGTCAAAACATGTGTTTATACGTTCTTTCTGGTATATTTCTATATCCCAATAATTGAGAAATTGAATCCTATCGAAACATGCATTATGTTTTTATATTGTTCAAGTATATTTTTAGTTTGTTTCTATACCCTCACTTTTGAGCAATCGGCTGATAACTTTGATTTGGAAACAAATCAATAAAAAAAATGTGCAATTCCTAATTTCAATTAGCTCAAGAAACAAACAAGCAACACTAATGTGAAACCTCACAACAAAGCTTTTTTGCAACTCCATAACGAGGACAACATAATCAGCCCGAGATGTACCCGTAATCATGTTCTTGATAAAGTCACAGTGACTAGGAGCATTAATAACTGTGCAGTAGTACTTGGTGGTCCCATAGGGTAATATAATGGTGATACCATGCTCACGCTCGACTTTGAGCTTGTCCAACACCTAAGCACACTTGAATGACCTCTTGTCATCTTGGCAGCCTCTCAGTCACACGCTTGTTAATTCCAACTTGTAGATCAAGTGACCGGTGGTAGTTGACTTCCTAGAGTTGACATGGCCTATGACCACCACTACAAAAAAATAGCAGTTTTCGAGGGATTTTTCCCTCGATATTAGGGAAAACTCCCTTGGTTTTTGAGAAACCGAGGGAAAATGTCCCTCGGTAAATTTTCCCGATGGCAAATTTCCCTCAGAAAAAGTTTTCGAGGGGAATACCTCGGTTACTTCCCCCATACGACCCTCAAAAAATCGAGGGCAAACCGAGGGGTGGTTCAGAAAAACCAAGGGGAGATTGCCCTCGGAAAAACCGAGGGGCAAACTACCCTCGGAAAAATCGAGGGCCATATTCCATTCGATTTTTCCCTTTTTTTAATTATTATTTTTAAATATTATTTTAATTCTTGTTTATTTGTTAAAATACCCCAAAAATATTGATAATGCTAAATATTGAAGAATAAATAATTTATTAAACAACAAATTTATATATAAACAACTGCATCCACATTCATTCACTTATTCAAAGTATATACAATAGTAATGTTCAACCGTTCTCTAATTATGTATTCCATACAGTACATACACAATGGAAAAAAGAAAATCTCCATATATATACCCATTTTCCAAGTCATGCTTGAGTTCTTCATTATGAATCAACCTACAACAAATTTGAAGAAGAAAAGCATTAATCCCAATAACGAACAATAACATTCATTGGCAAAAAATGTCAAGAAATACAAATGAACAAAGCATATTCTACAATTTCAATAGGATCACGTCATTGTAAACACTTACTACAAATATAATTAACCCATACGACCAAATATAACAATAATAACATAAGAGAATCAAGAAAGAGCTCTCAGTCAGAGTTTTGGGTTAGAGAGAGAAGCTCTCAACTTAGTGAGATAAAATCCCCTCACCAAGTGCCTAAAATTTGATCTCTTTGAAGATTTCTTGAAGTTTGAGTGAATTTCCATTGAAGTTTTGAAGAATTCTTTGAAGATTGCTTGAATCTTCCTTGAAGATTTGAATTTAGGGGTCCACCCCTTGAATTCCTCTCTTCAATTTTGATTGAAGATTTGAAGATTTATTGAAGTTTGCTTGCATCTTTGGTTGAAGATTTGAAGTTTGCTTGAAGTTTGTTTGAAGATTTAAAGATTGTGTATGAAGGTTTGAATCTCTGGGCCCACCCTTTTCTTCTTATCTTCAAATCCTTAAATCTTCAAACCATCATGTTTGATATCCCAAAATTATGATCTGGTCTTATTTCCATTTTGCCCAAACTCAAAAAAAAAAAGAAAAAAAAAAGTAAAAAGAAAATTGAGTTCCTTGGGCAACAAATCAATGGAAAAATCGAAGAAAAATCACCGAAGTCCCAACTCGAAGGCAAATGCTACCAAGCCTTCGGCTGAGATGGCCAAACCCGTGGCCAATGAAGATGTTGCAGAAAGCTCTAAGGCAGGGGCTGCGCGCCCTCCCTTGCCTAATGATGAAACGTGTGCGAGCTCCGACTTCCCACCCCTCCAAAGTCCCATCGCTGATGATGGGGAACACGGCAAGGCCGACAAGGGCAAGTCTGCCTTGATGTGCGACGATGTTGTTGGACTGATCGAGGTGCTGGTGAATGGTGGTCGGCCAACCATCCCGAGAAAACAAGCACCGAAGGGCAAAAAGACCGAATGGCAACCCAAATATGGGCATGAAGCTAGGATTTGAGGAGCCCGAAGGAGACGCAGTCATCCTTGAAGACGATGACATTGATGACATAACCAAAGTGTGGGGCTTTTGCCTGGTCGGGTGTTTTACCCATCGGCACCCCGGCAAGGAGGCCCTGCTGAAACTGTGCAGTTCATGGAAAGTTCCTTACGAGCTAATCCCGGATGTGAACGGATGGATCGTTTTCAAGTTCAAGACCGAGTAGGACAGAGACTCAGTTTTGCGAGGCGGCCCTTACACCATCTATGGGCGCTCACTCCTGCTCAAAATCCTGCCCGATTGGTTCAGATTTGGAGACGATGATATTAAACAGGTGCCAGTTTGGGTCATGTTCCCCCAGCTTCCGCTCGAATGCTGGAACCAATGTGCAATTAGCAAGATTGCATCCTGGGTGGGAAAGTCTGTGACCACGGACAAGTTGACACAAAAGAAGGAACGTTGCTCCTACGCAAGTGTCTTGGTGAAAGTTGATGCATCAAAGGAGCTTGTGCGATCCATTACGGTCGCCACCCGCAATGGTGTTGGATTCGTGCAAGATGTTGAGTATGAATACGAGCCTGAGTACTGTGGGATCTGCAACCACATTGGACACACCGAAAACAGCTGCAAGAAGCCGAAGGTAGCAGCTAAAGAGTACAACATTCCTGAAGTGCAGCAGGACACACCACACCAAGATGGTATGGGGCGGACTAGTGAAGGCACTATGGGGCAGAAAACCAACTCGGATGGCAACCTTTGCCATTCCAATACGGAGGCAACATAATCAACCGAGCTAATCCCCATCAAGGATGCCTTGGCAATCCAACAAACTCCGCATGAGGCACAAAGTTCAGAGACTGGGCCACCGATTGAGCCAACTGAGGATGGCTATCAAACAGTTGGAAAGAGGAACAGGGTTGTGCGGAACACTGACACAATCGAGGCTCATGGGACAGGTATGCATCTTAAGACACTGCTCTATCAAAAGAGTGATAAAGCTAAATTACCTATTGCGAAGAGGGACTCGACAAAAGATAATAACTTGAAGAAAGGGGTTTCCCTTTCTCTCAAACAATGAAGGCGAAGCAGGATCTGAAGGATGCCCAGCAGGAACTGCATGACTGCCCCAACGATGCAACTACACGATCAATGCTGCACACACTTCATTTGAAAGCGCTGAAGTTGTTGAAGGTCGAGAAGCACTTCTTTCAGCAAAAAGCCAAGTGCCAGTTTTAGATTCATAGCGATAAATGCACCAAATTTTTTCATGCCATTGTCAAGCGGAATGCAAAGCGGAACTTTATTGCCTCGGTCACCCGCGATGATGGCAGCTGCACCACATCCCTTGAGGAGCTCACTGAAGATTTCATTGCCTACTATCGAGATCTTCTAGGTGTTCGCGAGGCTACTAGTGACATTGATGTGAATGTCATACGATCGGGACCAGTTATAGGGGCTGTTCAGAGGGACATACTTATCGCTCCCGTCTCTGAATTGGAGATTAAGGAGGCGCTTAAGCACATTGCTTGAGAAAAACGCACCGGGTCCGGATGGTTTCTCCTCAAATTTCTTTAAAAAGAGTTGGGATGTTGTGGGATAGAGCGTCACAGAGGCAGTTCTTGAATTTTTTGACTCGGGCAAACTACTGAAGCAACTCAACCACACAGCCCTCACACTTGTCCCCAAGTCTAAGCATGCTGCGAAGGTTAGCAATTTTCGGCCTATTGCTTGTTGCAATGTCATTTACAAGCTATGTTCGAAAATCATGGCTACTAGGCTCAGCTTGGTCCTAGATTCAGTTATTGATGAGGCACAAGCAACGTTTGTTAAGGGGCGCAACATGGTGGATAACATCCACCTTATGCAAGAGCTCTTGAGGCACTATAACATTAAGCGCACAATGCCAAGCTGCACTATAAAGATCGACTTAACGAAGGCGTTCGACTCTGTTTCTTGGGATTTTCTGAAATAGGTCCTTGAGGGGCTTGGGTTCCCCACCTACTTTGTGGACAGGATCATGCAATGCGTCACGACGGCATCCTTTTCCATCATGATCAATGGGAGCTTGAATAGGATGTTTAAGGGAGCAAAGGGGCTTAGGCAAGGAGATCCGATGTCTCCTTACCTTTTCGTCATTTGTTTGGAGTACCTATCCCGCCTCATCAAATCAAGAACGGTTGAAGGTTCAGGTTTCAATTTTCACTCGAAATGTGATAAATTGAGGATCACCCACCTAGCTTTTGCAGATGATTTAATGTTGCTTTCTCGGGGTGATCCTATGTCGGTGAAAATTTTGATGGACTGTTTGAGGGACTTTGACCACACCTCGGGGCTGAAGATGAATGTTCGAAAATCGAACATTTACTTAGAGGGCATGAAGAGGACCGAATCAGCTGATTATGAGCGACATGCCCTTATGATATGGTCGACATGCCATGTCGCCCATAATCAGCAGCTGATTATGGGCGACATGCCCTTTCGATATCTTGGGATACCCTTGACTGCGACACGACTACCAGCAAAAAAGTACAAGCCGCTCGTGGACAAGCTCGAGGCTTATGTTAATTCATGGAGTGCATCCACACTCACTTTTGCGGGACGGCGGGAGTTGATTAGATTAGTGCTGCAGGGCATGGAGTGCTTTTGGTTGGGAATTTTCCCTATTCTAGCAATCGTTCGGGCCAAGATTATGCAAATATGTCGTAGGTTCCTTTGGGGAACCAACATTGGGAAGGTTGCTTGGGGCAATGTTTGCCTACCTCTTTCTGAGTGCGGGCTCGGTATCCGGGACATCAAGGCCTGGAGCAAAGCCTTGCTCGCCCGCACACTTTGGAATATGCAGGACAAGAAGGATACCTTATGGTATAAATGGCTGCACACGGTCTACCTCAAGAGGCAAACAATATGGGACTGGCGCATCCGGGACCGGGACTCGCCCTTTCTTAAGAACTTGTTTGCAGTTCGTAAGCTTCTCATCCGACAGTTGGGGTCACGGCAAGAGGCAGCTCATACTCTTGCCAAATGGAACTTAGAGCAGAGATTGAGTAGCGCTCGTGGCGCTTATGAGTTCTTCAGGAGAAAAGGCGGCGTAGTGCCTTGTAAGGGCACTATTTGGGATGGTTGTTATACGCCGAAGCACTCATTTGTATTGTGGCTTGCCATGCTGGGCAGGCTCAAAACCAAAGACAGAGTGCGTCGTTTCATGGACACCGACCCGAGATGCCCGCTCTGCGGCATACACGATGAGACTTCAGGGCATAGTTTCTTCAACTGTATCTTTGGAAGGACAATTTGGTCGGCCATCAAGAATTGGCTCGGACTCAGGCGCAGAATGACCACTCTCAAGAGCGCACTAAAGTGGTTCAAGAAAGAGGTACGAGGGACGGGTTGGCAAAACAAGTGGAAGAGAGCATCCTTGGCGGCCACAGTCTACCACATTTGGGCTGCCCGGAATAAGAAGATTTTCGAGAACGAGGTCCCGCACATAGATCGCATCATTGAGAAAATCAAGACGCATGTGTACAAATCTGTCTTTGCCCATTACCTGCATGTTCTTGCCGACCTCGAGAAGAAAGCTCTTAGAGAATGCTATGTTTTTCTTTGTTTTGGTTTGATTTCATGGAGTGAGGAGCCAACGTGTGGCTGCCCCTCCTTTTGTTGTTTTATTCCCACCCGATTTGCAAGTGAGGTGCCGACGTGTGGCATCCACTTGTCTTGTTTGTATTTCAGTTTTTGATCCATAAAGTTTATTTAATGATCAAAAAAAATAATAATAACATAAGAATAAATTCAAGAACCAAAACCCGAATTGATCACTCATGGACACTCATACCCCACTATCAAAATCATGGTGAATTCTAACAAGCTTATTCCACTCACCAATCCTGCATTTGCCTCCACTCCATTTTCTTTAAATTYCCACTATAATAACCCAAAAACTACTTTTATTTAATTTTCCTGGTTTATTCATATGAATAATGAAAATTCCATTATAGAGTGGAGCTAAAACTTGTGCAGAAATAAAGAAACAGAGGAATACCTCCCACTGATAAACCAAAAGAGTTCTGAAGTATAGCGTGCCAAAGCCCGTTTGAGGTCCCTCGTAATCCATCTTCATTCCTGGATTGCCATTCGATAAGCTGTTTTGTGTCGATGATGGTGATGGTGATAATGATGGCGACGATGAATGTAATGATGATGATGGATGGCTGTGATTGCATTTTGATCTTAGAAGGTCGAGAAACTCGATGTCTATGGACGGATCGGGTTCTTTTCCACTGAAGTTGTAGAGACGGTTTTTGAGGTGTTTGCAGTGGATTGTTCCTATGCTGTGGGCACCTATGATGCAGTACAAGTTAACGACAAGAGTTAAAAACGAAAAATAAAATTACTCTTCATGCTAGCTGATTAGCTGTGACATATGAGAATATTAGAAATAATGTCAAATCGGTTAGAATGGAGTGTGTGGTAAATAAGTTGTAAAATTACTTTATTTTTCTGTAAGGTCAAACAACCAAAAGCAAAAACTAAATTCTTTTCAACTAAAAGCTAACAATCTCTTCTTTCAAGAGTTAGTCGACACTCCCTAAAATTAGAGATGATTCTCTGTGATTATTTCAGCTTCAAGTAAGCTAAACAAAATTACAACATAAAGGCAAGAAAGCACTAGATAAATACACCATTGAAGCAGTTCATAGTTCATATAAATATATATAAGAAATTATAAGCAAACCTTAAATGGTATTTCAAGATAACAATATGTCTCAAAATTTGAGATCAAATGAATTCATATTGTTGTACGTGTACGGGGAGAAAGAATTAGCATACCAAGTAGACTGACCATCTCTCTCTCTCTCATCAAATCCCCTGGATGAAAATGACTTAATTATTTTAGAGATATTATCTTGAGGACCAGGAAGCTCATAAGTTGCTACTTCATAATACGAATCTGTGCCGTCCTTCCTACCGGTGTACAGAGAATAAAATGGTCCGCCTGCCTGAAAATTGACACCTCATTAGAAGGTTGAAAAAAGGGTTAATTACAATAATACCTTCATCTTCAGTCTAAATATGATAAAAAAAAAAATCTATCTTTTTAAAATTACAAATACCACCCTCATGTTCGTTTCTACTTCACAAATCGCACCAGCTGTCAGTATTTTATTATTATTATTTTTTAATTTTGTGTGTGTATGTGAGAATGAGAGAGAGAGAGTTACCAAAATGACATTTTCTCTTCGAGCCAAAGTAAGAATAACAGCACAAGAAACAACACCAGGGCATGCTTCTTCAAGTTGTGATTATAATGTCAATAAACTCAAAGCCCTTTAGAGATTCATTAGGCTTCTTTCTCACTCTCAATCCCATCAGCAGGATCCAACAAAACCGATGCCTCACAACCCTATGCGGTATAATTTCGCAAAAAAACAATTAAAACAACTACAATTGCATATCAAAAAAGAAAAAAAGAGAAAAAAGTTCCTGAAAATTAGACAAGCCTGAATCTGGATTAACAGGATATAATTGATCACAGAAGGGCTGATATTTTATTAAGAAGAAATCGTAGTTAACCAAAACTGTAAGTAATTAAGGCATATTCCAATCAACAGTGAACCAAAACTGTAAGTAATTAAGGCACGGAAAAATTAGAAATAATATAAAACAAAAAAAAAACATCACAAATTCAGAATATGGGTTTTTGGTCATTAATTAAGACGATATCACAGATTACACCCAAATTAGTTTCAAGATTGAAACAAAGCGGGAAGTAATTAAAAGATTTGCAACTTCCCTTAGAGCTGCGGTGGTGGCGGTATAGAGCAGGAGACGGAGGTTAGATCGGCGCGGCAGAGGGGGTGTAGGCTGGACCTTGGAGCGGCGCGACAGCGGCGGTGAAGGCTGGACATTGGAGCGACGGCGGTGAGAGATGGAGGTTGGAGCGGCGGTGGGCAACGGCGATGGAAGGCGACGGCGACAGTGGTGCGGTGGCTGGGCTTTGTTTTTTCTTCATTTTTTTTTCTTTCTGCTCCTTTTCTGCTGCTCAAAAAATAAGTGCGGCATGTCACGGGCTTAGAGTTTTCAACGTTATTCCAGAGGCCTGTGCGGCACCTTTCCCCAGAGGCTCAGCCTTTCATCCGGGTAAGGTTGGCCTACAAGCTCCCCGCATTTAACCAGGTCGGCCTGCCTGAACTCGGAAGGGGACATGAGCATAACTCCACCGTAACCATCTAGAGCCATCCATGCCACAATCCATCAGCAATTTTCCGACTAACGTTGCCTCTGTCACGCGGGGCGTGACATTCTCCCCCACCAAAAATGGTGTACGCCCTCGTACATGGCCACTCGCCCGAACGTACCGACTCTCGCAACCCCTTGTCGCATCGGCGTGCTGATTCGAACTTTTGTGTACCTACTTAATAAATATTTGTCAATTATTCAAAAGCTCGCTCGCAAGAGTACGAGTTCGCATGTAGGTTGGTAAGTTGAACCGAGTCGATCTCTCGAGAAAAACTAGGCTCGTAAGTTCCTTTTGTGTTTGTTTGTTTACGAATACGAAATAAAATAAAATTCTAATCTAAACACATAAAAGCAATAAATTGATCTAAACGAAGAATTATGAAATTCAAGGGTTTTGAAAAGATTTAGAAAACTAGGGTTCTAGAGCTTCGAATCGTTTCCACGATCTCTTGGGAAAAACCCAATTGATGGTTCACGACGATTCTAGGCTCTAGACCCGTTAGATCTAGCCAATCAATCTCATCATAATATTCTCATCACAATCATCAATCCAAAATCACCAATATCATACAATTCATCATACATGGGGGGTTTGTTTGAAGATTGAATTATTCTAAATTAAACTATCAAGCAAGAATTTAAAAGCATAAGAACTAATTAAACTAAATTAAAACGAAAAGAATTAAAGACTTACTAATTAAACTATGACGAAAGTTGCAGCGTTCCGAAAGCGAATCTTGAATCTAAATTATCTAAACTATCTAAAAACTAATCTAATTTATTCTAAATCTAAGAATTTAAAACTAAGAATTATGAAAAGAAACTAAGAAATCGAAGGGCACTCGTTGGGGTTGTCAGCCCCTAAGAGGCCTTAAAAACCCTAGGAATAATGTGTATTTTCGAATGTGAGGGGTGTGGGGTATTTATAGGTGTAGGTGGCTTAGAAAATGGGTCAAAATTAGGGTTTTCGCCCCTTCTAGGACGTTCAGCACTTTCCATACCAGTTGAGCCCAGAAACGACCCTTCTAGAAGGCCCAGAATCAGGAGGTGCTGCCAGCCCAGCTTTCTATACCGGTTGGGCCCAGAGACATCCCTTCTAGAAGACCCAAAACTGTCATTTCTTCACCAATTCACTTGTTTTGCGTCTCGTTTCTTCGTGCAACTCCTATGGATCATCCTTCAATATTTAAGTCACCAATTTAGCACCTAATTACTGGTACCCAGTCTCAGCTTAAATACTTCAAATCAAGGCTCGTTTTCGCCGAAACTCCACTTGTAGGCCCATCCTTGACTACATAAGAATATAAATATCTCAAAATACCTAAAATAAATATAAAATTAATTAAAATATGATAAAATAAGTTGGAGATAAGAAATTACAAAAATATGCTCAATCTATCCAACTTTCACCGAAAACACTAACTAAAACGAACTAAAATACTAATTAAAATCAAGAGAAATTCATGTTAATCACGTGCCTCTTGCACCAGGTGCCTCTCGCACCATAACACGCTTGGAGGGCCAGGGGGTTTCCCATGGACCGCCTGACAAGCTCGCCTCTTGCCGACTCGACACTTCATGATGTGAGGGGCACTCGCCAGCTCGACACCATCTCCACTTGTGTGAGTGCAGGACAATACGAGAAACAAGCCAGCACGACTCTGATACCATCTGTCATGGGCTTAGAGTCAAGAAGAAACGAGACCATGGCAAGGCCCGTGCAGAGCCACGTGCGGAGGTGCCTACTATGTACTATGTTGTGGGTGAACTTGCCGAGAAACTCGAGAGGGTCGAGTATTCATTCCAAACATTGGAGGATCATCTCATGGGGGAGATGGGATCCACTAAGGGGGATGTGCAAGGGTGCACCGACTCCCTCCACGAGTGCAAGGAGGCAGTCCATGAGCTAAGGGATGCTCGTGGAGAAATCATGCGGTGCTTGGATATGCTCACCGACATTTTTAACGCCTTAAAGGATGACATCGCCATTTGTAGGAAGGCCGTTGCTAGCGGGGAGGCTAGCACGTCCATCCCAACCCCAAGGATCGAGTACCCAAAACCAACCAGCTTTGTAACGCCCAAGTTTTTCTTTCTCCTTCGATTAAGCCCAATTTTTTGTTTTGAAAATATTATTTTATTTTTAATTTTATAGTATATTATTTCTATTCTAATAAGCTTTTTGTTCAAATCCAATTACATTATTTTTATTTTATTCTATTTTTACCAAAACCAAATTTAAACAATATTATTTTTATTGTTTTTATTTTACTAAGGCCCAATTTCAATAACATTATTTTGTTTACAAAATCCTTACCCAAACCCAATAACCTAGCCCAAGCCCACAAAAAACTCAAGCCTTTCAAAATAAATTCTTTTAATTATTTACTTTGTCTTGGTTTAAAACACAACCTTATTTACAACGCTTCTTCCTTCTACACCACAAACATTCACAAATTTAAAGGACATTCTGTGTTTCTAAAAGCTTTTCAAGAACACCATCTCAAGTTCCCACCATCAGTGCCCTCGGACAAATTGACCCGCGTTTACACTGCCATCTTGAAACACTAACAAGGTTCACTTCATTGTGCACTATAAAAACCCCAAGACCAGAAAGATTGTCGAACCAAACCGACGGCCCGACTCAAACCACCAAATGCTTCGCACCTGGCCATCCGAAACCCACAAACCACCGAAGCCAAAATCTCCACCACCGTCACCATACTGAACCAAACCACCACCACCAAACCCGTCCGTCCCAACTCACCACCCGGCGCACCACAACCTGAACGTGAAACCCGAAATCCAAAGCCCGACTCAGCCACACAACAACCTAGCAGCCCCACGTTACCCACGGCCGAGTCCAGAAAGGGGCCAAACCCCGCCGTCGTCCGATTCAACCACCAACTACAAAATCCTTCCCGGCCGTCCAAATCGCCAAACCCGACGGCCACAGCAACTCCAAGCCGGGCCGTCGATCGGAATAGAAACCCAGCCGATCCAAGTCAAAAACCCAGCCGATACAAGTCAAAACCCAGCCGATCCGCCGTCGCCTACCCTCGACGGTTACCGCTCCCACGCCGCCGCCTTGCAGACGGCCTATTCGCCGACGTCCAGTTTCGGAGAGAAAGGAGAAAGAGGAGAGACGTATGGATGTCGTTGTCCATTTTTCTGATGCCATCGCCGCACGTCCTTGCAGAAAACGCTGCGCTGATTGCCAACCGCCGCTACGGGTTGCCGTCGCCGCCGCCTTGTCTGTCCACCGGGCCGCTGCCGTAGAGGATCGAGGGAGGTGGAGGGCCGATCTCTGAAATCGGAAGAAGAGAGATGACAAGAAAGAGATAGAAACGGGCTCTGAAGGGTTAATGGGCTGAGATCCCATTTTATACTCCAACATTTTTCCAAATATTACAGATTGACAACCCAGACTTTTGCCCTTATTCAATTGAGTCCCCAGCTTACCAAAAATCCCAATTTCAGCCCCAAGTTCACTAGAAAACTCCAATTTGACCCCAAAGGTTCCTAATTCTTTCGATTGAGCCACCAATTTAAGCAAAACCCCAATTTCAGCTCAAAGAACTTTCAAGTTATCTTATTTTCACCCCTCCAATTTCAAGAACATTACCAAAAGCATCCATATCTACCATTTTATTTAAATTCCATGACCGGGCGTTCGAATCAAGGTTACGAATTCATTATCTTTTCAAATATTCCAAATTAATTTTTAAATCCAAGTTCTAAGTTAAGCTATTATATTCAATGTAGGGAACGAGGGTTCTCGAAACTAGGATTTTCAAGGCACGAGGCATCTACATTCGCATTTTCACGAAACAACATTCAAGTGGGGTGATTCTAAACTCTTTTCAAAGCTATGTTTGTCTATGTTAAATGCGATTATATGAATTATCTATGTCTCAATGCAACATTCCATAGTAGCTTTCGAGCTAAAACCATGATAGTGTGTTGTAGCCATTCATTTATGATTTATATGATTTCTTCTTAACATTGTCGAACGTGTTCTATGTTTGTCTATGTTAAATGTGACTGTATGAATTATCTATGTCTCAATGCAACATTCCATAGTAGGTTTCGAGCTAAAACAACAGTAGCCTTCGAGCTAAAACAACAGTAGCTTTCGAGCTAAAACTATGGTTGGCCAACATCTATGAACGACTGACAGTGTGTTGTAACTATTCATTTATGGTTTGTATGATTTGTGTTTAATATCGACAAACAAATTCCCACTGAGCGAGTTGAAAGCTCACACCCATCTTTATCAAACTTTTCAGGTTGAGGAGTTGGATGTGGTACGAGGCGGTGGATGCGAAGATGTTATTTTCAATGCTATTTTATTTTCCTTTCTATGGATTGGTATCTTTAATTTTATGTCAAATTCAAAATAAAGTTTGAGACTTGTGTTTCTATTTAAAACGCCTTGAATAGTCGAGTACTACTATTTTGATTCATTAAGTGAATCTCCTATTTTTAAATGAATGTTAAGTTTTATTCACGCTTCTGCTCAAATTTATGTTGTGATTGTGATTTATTGAAAACTCACGCCCTTGATTTTGGAAGTTTTATTTATAAAGAATCAAAATTTCACTTTTCGAAAATGGGGCGTGACAAGCTTTAACGGGACGAGGGACACTAGAATGCTCGATAATTACTTGTGGCACTTGACACAGTACTTCGAGGGCATGAATGTTCGGGACGAGGCCACTAAGATAAAGATAGACACCCTTTACCTCACCGATAATGCTATGCTATGGTGGCGCCGCAAACATGCGGATATCGAGAAAGGGTCGTGCCGGATGGACACATGGGATGACTTCGTCAAGGAGCTTAAGCGACAATTCTACCCGGAGAATGTCGTCTACGAGGCGCGTAGGAGGTTAAGGGAGTTGAGGCAGAAGAGTTCGATCCGAGAGTATGTCAAGGATTTCCAAACCCTGATGCTCTAAATCCCCAACCTATCCGACGAAGACCTTCTATTTCACTTTGTGGACGGGTTGCAAAATTAAGCCAAGAAGGAGTTGCAGCGATGAGGAGTTAAGACAATCGATGAGGCCATCGCTGCTGCCGAGTCGCTCATTGATTACCGACCACAAATGCCATCCGAAGCCACCAAGCGCAAGGAGAAGTATCCCGCTAAAGGTGGGGGAGAGAGGCGGGACTAAAGGAGCGCGATAGCCGGGACTACAAGCGACCGCCACCCAAGGATGCAGACAAGGGCACGGTGCGCAAGGCCTACAAGGAGAAGAAGCAGGCCTTTGTCCCACGAGGTGGGTGTTTTGTCTGTAAAGGGCCGCATGCCATAAAGGATTACATCAAGCTGGGGTCGCTCTCGGCCATTGTAGAACGACATAAGGCGGAGTCCCACGAGGGGGAGGGTCCTAGCGTGATGGGATCACTACAGGTCCTCAACGCACTCAAGGCAAACCGATGCCTGCAACATCGAGCAAGGGGCTCATGTACATCGAGGCCATTGTCAATAATAAGCCGACCAAGGCACTGGTCGACACGGGGGCGAGCCACAATTTCATCACGGAAGATGAGCCGAGGCGCTTGGGCCTTGATTGGTCACGGGGTGAGGGTTCAATGCTCAGGCTCAAAGGCTCGCAGGAGTAGCCCGAGGCGTGGGGCTACAGTTAGGCACTTAGAAGGGCCAAGTGAACTTTTCGGTCGCACCTATGGATGATTTTAAAGTAGTGCTCGGTATGGATTTCCTGAGGCAGGTAAGTGTGATACCCATGCCATCTTTTAGCACCATGTGCATCCTTAAAAAAGGGTCAGCATGCTTGGTTCCAACCATGGAGTCGGGTGGGGGACCTAAATCGGGACAATTGTCAGCCATGCAATTGCGAAGGGAGCAAGGAGGGGCGAGCCGACATATTTAGCCGTGTTAAAGGACGGTGGGCCAACTGAGGTGGATGAGGTTGTACCACCCCTCATCCAAAGTGTTCTCGAAGAAAACAGGGACATCATGCCGACCGAGCTACCGAATAAATTACCACCGAGGCGGGAGGTGGACCATGCGATCGAGCTAGAGCCAGGTGCCAAGCCGCCATCCTTGGCACCTTACCGAATGTCGCCGCTGGAGCTTGAGGAGCTCCGAAAACAATTAAAGGAGCTTTTGGACAAGGGGATGATTAGGACTTCGAAGGCACCTTACGGCGCACCGGTGCTATTCCAAAAGAAACATGATGGGTCGTTACGAATGTACGTAGACTACCGGGCGCTGAACAAAGTTACCATCAAGAACCGATATCCCATCCCACTGATAGCCGACTTGTTTGACAGGCTTGGGGGAGCCAAAGTGTATACGAAGATGGATTTGCTAAAAGGCTACTACCAAGTTCATATAGCTGAAGGGGACGAGCCGAAGACGACTTGCATCACTCGGTACGGGTCATATGAGTGGTTGGTCATGCCCTTTGGACTGACCAATGCACCCGCCACATTCTGTACCCTCATGAATAAAATATTCCATCCCTACTTGGACCGATTTGTGGTGGTCTATTTAGACGACATCGTCATCTATAGCAATTTGTTGGAGGAACATGCCGACCACCTACGCACCGTCTTCCAAGTATTAAGGGAAAACGAGCTATACGTTAAGGAGTCCAAGTGCGTATTCGCCAAGGAAGAAGTTGACTTCCTTTGACACATTATCGGTCATGGGATGATACGGATGGATGGGGCCAAAATAAAGGTGATTGTGGACTGGGAGGCCCCAACCAAGATAACCGAGCTTCGATCATTTCTTGGTCTAGTTAATTATTATCGCCGATTTATACAGGGATAACGAACCTGCTCAAGAAGAACAAGGCGTGGGACTGGTCCAAAGATTGTCAAAAGGCCTTTGAGGGGTTAAAGGCTACAGTGGCCGAAGAGTCCGTCTTAGCACTGCCGGACTTTGATAAGCCGTTCGAAGTCCACACGGACGCATACGACTTTGCCATCGGGGGAGTGTTGATGCAAGGGCATCACCCGATAGCATTCGAGAGCCGCAAGCTTAATGACACCAAGAGACGTTATACCGTGCAGGAGAAAGAGATGACGGCTGTCATTTATTGCCTACGGGTGTGGAGGCACTACCTACTCAGAGCGCACTTCACTATCAAGAAGGACAATGTGGCGACCAGTTATTTCCAGACCCAAAAGAAGCTTTCCCCTAAACAGGCAAGGTGGCAGTATTTCCTTGCCGAGTTCGACTACAAGTTGGAGTATAAGCCGGGCAAAGCAAATCTTGCAGCGGACGCGCTGAGTTGCAAGGCGGAGCTAGCAGCCCTTAGCCAGGCCCGAGGGTCCATAATAGATCGAATAAGGGATGGACTTGGACGGGACCCGGTGGCCAAGGAGTTGTTGAGGATTTCCAGGGAAGGCAAGACTCATCGATTTTGGGTAGAGGACGGTCTACTCTACACGAAGGGGCCGAGAATGTTCGTACCGAAGTGGGACAATATTAGGCGTGATCTAGTAAAGGAGTGTCATGATACGAGATGGGCAGGTCACCCTGGGAAGAGACACACCCAAGCCTTATTGGAAGCAGCATACTATTGGCCCCAGATGAGGACGAGGTGGAGGTCTACGTCAAGACTTGTCTTGTGTGCCAGCAAGACAAGGTCGAGACTCGAAAACCAGCCGTCCTATTGGAGCCAATCCCAATCGCAGAAAGGCCTTGGGATTCGATCACAATAGATTTCATAAGCGCACTGCCAAAGTCCGAGGGGTACGAGTCTATTATAGACGTGTCCAGACGGTTCGAACCGCCGGTTCGGTTTCGGCGGAAACCTCGAACCGGATCCAAAACATGAAACCGGACGGTTTGCAAATCGCCGGTTCATGGTTTGGTCCCGGTTCGGTTTGGACGGTTTGGATGGTTTTCCCGATTTTTTTTTAATTTTAACTCAGTCGATCGACTGCTTTGCCCAAAATTGCCAAACATTCTGTTCTCCAGTCGATTTGGAGTGAACTAGTCGATCGACTGAAAATCCAGTTGATCGACTGACCAATCTAGTCGATCGACTGGTCAATTAGTCGATCGATTGGTCAAATAAAAAATATTTTGAAGTTAAAATAAAAAAAAATTATAATAGAAGAGTTTTAATAAATTCAAAAAAGAAAATTAAAAAGAAATTGGACTTGAACTATTTTCAAATATTTGAAGTTAAAATTTGAAATTTTAATTTCAAATAATTGAAGATAGTTGTCTACGTATCCCTTATCTTGGGAATCAAAGTCCACGTAGTTCTCACTTACCTTACTTACCTTGGAATCGGAAGCGGTGGTGCGGGGGGTACCATACTCATCTATTTAACGACTCGTTGCTAGATCCCGTAGTATCATAATACGTCTCGCTCTCTTCATCTTCACTAAGAACATTTTTTTGTTTCCGTCGATCGGCGTTGACCCAATCATGCAATAACATTTGACACTCGAGATTGCGAGGTGTAAGTTTGGATCTCCGCTCGTCCAGCATGTACCCCCCCTTCACTAAATGCTTGTTCGACTGAAACGGTTGATACGAGAACGACCAATATCTCCCTCGCAATGATGTTAACAACAGGATAAAGTGATTTCCTCGATGCCCACCAATTCAAAATATCAAACTCGCTATCGGCTTCATTTTCTCCCAACGTTCCATACTCAAAAGCCGTTGTTAGATAAGCTTCAAGTTCTCGATAAGGGTTAGAACCGAATGAATAACCCGAACGCCCCATTCGTGACTTTTTTTGTTTCAAAAAATCTTGAAATCCCTCAATTTCATCGTCGCCGTCACCACTTCTACTAGGATTACCACTTCTAGTAGAAGTTTGTCGCCCGGAACTCATAGGAAGAGGACCATCAAAGTTTATACTATATTCTTTTAACATATCATATAAAGACTTTTTCACATTTTGAATAATAGTTTCAACGGAAGGATATTCATAGTTTTCAAACGGCAATAAAGCATCATAATAACTATTAAGATAAAATTCTAAACCACTTTCTCTATTATTAGGATCTAATAATGTAGCAACTAAAAATATACTTGGAATGTAATGAAAATACTTCAACCATTTTCGTTTCATAGAAATAACACATTCTTCCAATCGTTCATTTTTCATGCACTCCTTAAAGACGAATGCAATTTTAACACAATTTTCAACAACAAGGTGAGAAGTAGGATAATAAACACCGAAAAATAAATTAGTAGCATCATTAAACACCTTTAAAACTTTTTTCAAATAATTACACGTAGACCATTGGTTTGTATATAACATAATTCCGGTTTCTTGTTGGGCAAAAAACGAACACAAAACCTCTCTATACGAATATGTATCTTTCAATAATTTATATGTAGAGTTCCAACGAGTAGGCACATCGGTTGAAAAAATTTTAGGTTCAAACCCGTTTTCCCTACAAAATCTTGCCCATTTTCGTTGCAAAGATTTATTTCTATGAATACACGTGACCGCCGCTTTAATTGGAGAAAGTTCATTTTTCAAAACATTCAAACCATCTTGAGCACACAAATTCAAAATATGGCATATGCATCTAATATGAAAAAACAAGCCACCAATAGATGGTTTACAAATACTAATAAGCTCATTAACACTCGCCGTATTAGAAGTTGCATTGTCAAATGAAATAGAAAATATTTTTTCAACTAAACCATATTCTTGACAAATCAAATGAATTAATTGACAAATATTATGTGCATTGTGAGGAGCTTTAAAATCTCTATATGCAAGCAAACGTTTTTGTAAAGTCCATGAATTATCAACCCAATGACATGTAACACCCATGTAAGAGTTTCGTTCCCAATGATCACTCCAAACATCCGAGCAAATTGAAACTTTGTTTGGTAAACTAGCAAATTCATTACATAAGTTTAACTTATATTCACCAACAACTTTTTTAATATCACGAGTAAGGGTAGAGCGTGAGACTCTCGTACTCGAGGGATTAAAAGAAAGTTGGGTGAACTTTTCATATAAATCATCATTGGCAAAGTTAAAAGGAAGTGATCTAGAAGAAACAAATTTTGCTAATTCCTTTCTATGAGTAGCGTCGGAATATGTAAATAAAGAAGAGGAGTTCGTACTTACTTGTCCTCCTTGTAGTTGCGTTTGAGTCCTATCGATGCCGACTTTGTCGGGGTGTTTGTTGTTGAGATGGTTGTGCATATTCCCATATCCTCCTCCTTCTAGAAATTGGTAAGATGATGTACAATAGTTGCAAGTGACACGGTACCTCCTTTTTCGTTTTTTGCCGTCTTCCGGATGTGGCTCGTTTGCGGGTGGCGGGATTCTCGATTTTTTGAAAATTTTCTTGAAAATGTCGGATTTTAACTCCGTTGTTGCCCGAGAACGAGTTTCTTGGATTTCTTGGAGGAGGCAATTCATCCTCCTCTTCAATGGGCGGCACATCTTTCACCGGCAAAGGCGGCGGCGGCTCGATAACATCGATCAATGTCGGTATCACTCCAATCTTCGTCAATTTCGATGCGATTGGGATTGTAGTCACCGACCGAAGGAGTGTTGCCTTGTGATAAGCCGATGGGATGGACATTGGCGTCGTCATCGAGTGCTATACTCTTCCCCTTATCGGAACGACGGGAACGAGAAGAACCTCCACGGCTCGACATTTTTTTTAGAAGTTAAGATTAATTAATATAAAAAAAAATAAGAAAGAGTAGTAGTGGACTAAAGTAGTAGGATTATAACTAGAAAGTACGAAATATATTTGGAATTATAACACTAAACTTAAATAAGTTTAGTTTAGAATTAGGAAGGCTTGATAATAATTAAAGAATCTTGGAAATCACAAAATTTGCAAAGAGGGACAATGTAGAATAGAGAGATTATAGAAGATGATAGATTGGTGTGAGAGAAATGAGTTGGGAATGGGGGGTATTTATAGGAGTGAAAAATCAAAAAAAAAAAAGCGGATAAACCGCCGGTTTTGGACCAAACCGGCCGGTTTCGAGTCGAACCGGCGGTTTGAATCAACGGTCACTTGATCTCGACCGTTGATCATCAACGGTCACAAGATCAAGACCGTTGATTTCAAACGGCTTCGCTGACGACTCAGTCGATCGACTGAGGGGCAGTCGATCGACTGAGTTTTTTTTTTAAACCGGCGGTTTGAACCGCCGGTTTACGGTTTGGGGTATGGAGAAACCGGAACCGGCCCGCCTTAACGGCGGTTGCGGTTCTGGTTCCAGTTTAAACCGTGGTCAACTGTTTTCGCAACCGTTGACCGCCGGTTCAAACCGGCGATTTGTCCGGTTCGCCCGAACCGGTGAACACCTCTAGTCTATTATGGTCGTAGTAGCCCTATTTTCAAAATATGGGACGTTCATACCTTGCACGAAGGATTGAACGGCAGAGGAGGCTGCCCGATCCTTCTTCAAGAACGTAGTAAAATATTGGGGGCTACCGAGGAGCATTATAACCGACCGGGACCCCCGCTTTACGGGGCAACTTTGGACCGAGTTATTCAAGTTACTCGGGACCAAACTGAATTCCTCAACCAGCTTTCACCCACAGACGGATGGGCAAATGGAGAGGGTGAATGCCTTACTAGAATGTTACCTGCGGCACTTCGTGAGTGCCAACCAAAGGGATTGGGCTACGCTGCTCGATATCGCCCAATTTTCTTATAATTTGCAGAGGACTGAAGTTACTGGGCGTAGTCCATTTGAGCTAGCAACAGGACAACAACCCTTAACACCGCACACCATCTCGACACCCGTAGCGAGTTTGGGAACTGAGAAGATGGCTAAGTTCTGGGAAGAGAAGGCGGACCTAGCACGAGCATGTCTAGAAAAGGCCCGCAAAAGGATGAAGAGATGGGCAGACGAGTCGAGGAGACCCTAGGAGTTCACCGTGGGAGATCAAGTTCTCGTTAAGTTGCTGTCACAACAATTCAAGGCATTGCGGAGCCTTTACAAGGGCCTAGTGCGACGGTACGAGGGTCTTTTCCCAATCACTGAAAAGGTAGGCAATGTGGCGTAAAGGATGGAGTTACCGCCTACCTTAAAAATCCATCCCGTCTTCCACGTCAGTATGCTCAAACCATACCATGAGGACATCGAAGACAGTGGCTGGGGCATATCACATCGGGTGCCACCCATCAACACCAAGTCTTACGACAAGGATGTTGAAGAGGTGCTCGCATCAAAAGTCATAAGGCGACGGGGCGTTCCACCAAAGGTCCAATATCTAATAAAATGGAAGGGGCTACCCGAGTTAGAGGCGTCATGGGAGTTTCAGGAAGACTTATTGAAACTCCAAGACCAACTCCAACACTATGAGGCGACGAGGGTGCCGCCGGCATAGGTGGGGGAGAATGTAACGCACTGACGAGCCAAGGGCTGAAATTTTCGAAATTTTGACCAGGAGGCTCAGTTCTGACCGAGTTTGACCACTTTTGACCGAGGAATATTCTAGAGTTCCCTAGAATATTGTAGAGAATGCTTGTAAATACCTTAGATAGGTAGAGTAGCATATAATTCTCTAGAAACTGCAAGAATGGGCGTGTCTAGGAGCTTCCTTGGGTAGGAATCATGTAGGAGCTTCTAGATCCCTCCATTTGAGGAGGTGGCTTGTACATATGTGTAGGGTGTTATAGAAAGACCCACCAATGACGGTGGGAGTACTATAAATAGGAGTAGGGGAAGGCATTTGTGAACCATCCAAGCAAGCTCAAGCATTGTAAGCATCAAGTAAATTGTATAAAGCTCTTTTCTTTCCAACCGCTCTCGCAAGCTTTCTATTATTCTTTGTCTTTCTCTCGCACACCTTTTCTTAGCAACAAGAAACATATATTCGGGAGGCTGACTTAGCCATCGCAAGGGGCGAAAAGGGGCTAGGGCCGCACGATACGTTGTAACGAGTACAAGTGTGTGACAGGCAGCTGGCTTGACTACTGCAATTTAGATTTTCGGGACCGAGGGGATGGGGCCCTCGGAAATACCGATGGGAATAAGACCCCTCGGTTTTTATTTTTTTTATTTAAAAAAAATGAGGTGAGGTGTGCCCTCGGTATTTTCCGAGGGGAAACACATCCTCTCGAAAATTTTCAATTAAAAAAAATCGAAAAAAATAAAAAATGCGTACTAAACGATCGACGCCCGACCCTCGTGGTTCTGGGATGCCGAGACGCATCCCTCCACGTCCCGTTCGTAAATTCTTGGGATTTTATTTTATTTTTTACTAATTTTTTTTATTTTTTTTGAATTGTTTTTGAATTTTTTTAAATTTTTACTTAAATTCGAAAAAAATAGAAAACGCGCACTAAACGATCGACACCCGACCCTCGTGGTTCCGGGACGCCGAGATGCACCCCTCTCCACTATGTTCGTAAATTCTTGGGATTTATTTTTGTTTTTTACAATTTTTTTTATTTTTCGAATTTTTTTCAATTTTTTACTTCAATTAAAAAAATAGAAAACGTGAACTAAACAATCGACGCCCGACCCTCGTGGTTCCGAGACGCCAAGACGCACCCCACCCCACCCCGTTCGTGAAATGATAGAGTTTATTTTTATTTTTTACTAATTTTTAATTTTTTTTGATATTTTTCTAATTTTTATTTAAAAATTGGAAAAAATAGAAAACAAGTACTTAACGATCGACACCCGACCCTCATGGTTCCGCGACGGCGAGACGCACCCCTTTGACCCCTCGGTAAAATCACGACGCTTCGTCGCTTCGCGTATCCAACCAAACAAGTTGATCGATCGATCTTATCTTGGTTGTTGGTCGAATTACACGACACGTGCGAATACGCACACCCTCGTTGATATTTTTCAAGAAAAATTGGGTCAAAAACCACCCCACGTGTCTAATATGATAGGATTTATTTCATTTTTACAATTTTTCTTTTTTTATTATTTTTTTTCGATTTTTTTTAATTGAAAGATTCAGAGGGAAGGGGAAACACCTCCCCTCGGGATTTTTCAATTAAAACTAAAATCAGAAAAAAAATAGAAAACATGTACTAAACGATCGACGCCCGACCCTCGTGGTTCCGGGACGCCGAGACGCACTCCTCCCCGCCCCGTTTGTAAATTCTTGGGATTTGTTTTTATTTTTTGGATTTTTTTTCAATTTTTTACTTAAATTCAAAAAAATTAGAAAACGCACACTAAACAATCGACGCCCGACCCTCGTCGTTCCGAGATACCGAGACGCACTCCTGACCGCCCGGTTCGTAAATTCTTGGGATTTGTTTTTAATTTTTACTAATGTTTTTATTTTTTTGAATTTTTTTTCAGTTTTTTACTTAAATTCGAAAAAAAATAGAAAACTCCTAGTAAACGATCGAAGCCGGACCCTCGTGGTTTCGGGACGCCGAGATGCACCCCTTCCCGCCCCGTTCATAAATTCTTGGGATTTATTTTTATTTCTTACTAATTTTTCTATTTTTTTTTTTGGATTGTTTTCTGAATTTTTATTTAAAAATCAGAAAGAAATATACTTAATGATCGACACCCGACCCTCATGGTTCAGCGACGGCAAGACGCACCCCTTGCCCCCTCGGCAAAATCATGATACTTCGTCGCTTTGCATTTCCAACCGAACAAGTTGATCGATCGATCGTATCTTGGTTGTTGGTTGAATTACACGACATGTGCGAATACACACATGCTCGTTGACATTTTTCAAGATAAATCGGGTCAAAACCACCCCATGTGCCTAATATGATAGAATTTGTCTCATTTTTATGATTTTTCTATTTTTTTCGATTGTTTTTAATTAAAAATCTCCGTGGGGAGGTGTTTCCCCTCGGACCTCTCTCGGAATTTTTCAATAAAAAAAACGAAAAAAAATCAAAAAAATAGAAAACGCGTACTAAACACTCGACGTCCAACCCTCGTGATTCCGGGACACTCCCGCCTCGTTCGTAAACTCCTTGTATTTGTTTTTATTTTTTACTATTTTTTTATTGTTTTGAATTTTTTTCAATTTTGTACTTAAATTCGAAAAAAAAATAAAAAAATGCGTACTAAACAATCGACGCCCGATCCTCGTGGTTCTGGGACGCCGAGACGCTCCCCTCCCCGCCCCGTTCGTAAATTTTGGGATTTTTTTTTATTATTTACTATTTTTTTTATTTTTTTCGAGTTTTTTACTTAAATTCGAAAAAAATAGAAAACACGCACTAAACGATCGACGTCCGACCCTCGTGGTTCCAGGATGCCGAGACGCACCCCTCCCTACCCCGTTCATGATATGATTAGATTTGTTTTTATTTTTTACTAATTTTTAATTTTCTTCTATATTTTTCTGAAATTTTATTTAAAAATCGGAAAAAATAGCAAAAATGTACTGAACGATCGACACCCGACCCTCGTGGTTCCGCGACGGCGAGACGCACCCCTTGCCTCCTCGGAAAAATCATGACGCTTCGTCGCTTCGTGTTTCCAACCGAACAAGTTGATCGATCGTATCTTGGTTGTTGGTCGAATTACACGACACGTGCGAATACGCACATGCTCGTTGATATTTTTCAAGCGTAGTCGGGCCAAAACCACCCCACGTGACTAATATGATAGGATTTATTTTATTTATACGATTTTTCTATTTTCTTCGATTTTTTAAAATTAAAAATCTTCGAGGGGAGGTGTTTCCCCTCGGAAAATTCTGAGGGCCACCCGTTGCCCTCAGAATTTTCCAAGGGGAAACACCTCCCCTCAGCATTTTTCAATCAAAGAAAATAAAAAAAAAATAGAAAACGCGTACTAAACGATCGATGCCCGACCCTTGTGGTTCCGGGACGCACCCCTCCCCGCCTCGTTCATAAATTCTTGAGATTTGTTTTTATTTTTTACTAATTTTTTTATTTTTTCGATTTTTTATCAATTTTAAATTTGAAGAAAAAATGAAAACGCGTACTAAATGATCGACGCCTGACTCAAACTTTTGTGCAACCCATTTTTAATAATTAATTTAAAAGTACGACAGTTTGCTCGCAAGTGTACGAGGTAACTGTAGGGTGATGAGTTTGACTCGAGTCGTATCTCTCGAGGAAATAACTGTTCGGTCTTTCAGATGTTTTTCTCAAATTACGAACTAGATTAAAATACATGTACAATTGGGGTTTTAAAAGATTTTGAATTGATCATTATGAACTAAAGAAATAATTAAACTAAAACTAATTAAACCAAATATTCTAACTAGATTATCATCTACGAGCAATAATTTAAACTATCAAAAGTACGAAACCATAAATCAAACCTAATTAACGAATCTAAAAGCATGAGCATAAGAAGTTAACACTAAGCAACGAATCATAAGAGTCTAAGATTAACGAATAACTAAGCATAAATCAACTCGCATAAATAAACTAAATTAACCAATATCCAATAACAAGCATAAACGATTAAGCTAATTAAACTAGTTCTAGCATTAACTAAGAATTAAACTAACAATTAAACTAGAAATTAACTACTAAATTAACTAAGAGTTTAGAG